>CANXYI011071611.1:0-19781 GCA_948208565.1 Hura crepitans
GATTGAAGTATTTAGCCTTTTTATCTTTTCCACTAACTCCTGTAGCTTGTTTCTGTGTGCCAATTCCCTTAGAGGTAGCAATAGTCTTTCCAATAGGTGTAGCTACCATGTTTTCAACATGTGGTGGTGACCCAGTAGCGGGAGCAACCTCATTGATTGCTCTTGAAATCATATCTATCATCCATAAATTTTTAGTCCATCCTACTTTCAAAATACAGAGCAGAAGAACTACTTTCATCTCGCCCTGCCATATCTGTCAGATTGTGAGTGGTAGAGGTGAATTCTTTTCTAACTATCCTTCCACCTATCCCTTGTATCCAAACGGCTCGAGGATCTATGAAGGTTGTAAGATAAAGGGCGAAAGATGATGGAATGAGCATGCGCATGAATGCATGAAATGCTAATGTATGTTGATGTGTACAATAACAATCACAAGCAGGAGCCTTCTAACCTTATCACTTCCCACACAGGAGGTCTCATGCTCTTTCCTAGGAGGGCTTACCTATAGGACATTGAAGGCCCTAATAGGTTTGAATAATGAATGACAAGTAGCCGATCATTATTTCTCTCATACAAAAGAGTGCATGCAAAGACATTTAGCCCACATACGTTGTATATGTTCAATCAAGTCAAAATACAGGATCTAGCCTAATAGGTTCGAATGCATTTCTAGATGATTAAATTATATTTAACGTATGTTAGCCCACATAGCATATAATGCATCATTAACTGGGGTACCTACGAGAAGTTGCTATTAGTCATTATATGGGCTCATGGTTTGGTCATGCAAGTTATGGTCATCTAAGCATGGTCCCTTAAAAATAGGTCTATCTCATCATAAGCATATGACCGATTGGTTCACCATTTCATATACCTTATAGGCATGAGGCTTCGATTTGATGCCACCTCTAACAATCTTATAATGTGAGTGAAATTGGATTCATGATTTGTAATGACATCAAGGTATAAAAAGGATGCCTAACTTATTCTAAGGCTCTAACATGTGATGTAATTTCAAAAGAATAATATTATAAATTCAAAATATGAATTTTTGTATTAATTTGAGGTACTTTTAGACTATGGTCTCATGGTGTCCCCAATGGAGTCACCACTGTTCATATCCTTTTAGTTTTCCTTGGGCCGATCAAATTGAAATAGCCGAAAACTTAACTTAAGCCTCACTCCTCAAGTCTCGAAAGATGAGAAGGAAGCTAAAGGAATCTAAGGTCACTCTTATTTTATTAGCCTAGGAAGAGTGAGTTGGGCACCACAAGGTAGGAGTCACCACCTAACTGAAGTCGGGAAATACCTTGTAGGGCCAAAACCATAGCGGTTTGGAACCCTACTCTTATTTATACTCCAAATTAATACAGAAATTAGGTTTGAATTTATAATATTGTTCCTTTTCTTAAGTGACATTTTATATTTAAAGTAATTCACGCAATCACATATGGGAATTTAAAATATATTTATAGGAAAATAAATAAGCATTCAGAATTGAAATATCATACATGAAATCGGGCAGTTGATTGTATTGAGAACTTTGGTTCTCATATGCCAATTTTGGAACATGAATTTTATTGTAGTGACTTTCACTAAAATCGGATGATTGCTTTAAGAACTTTGGTTCTTGTATGTTAATTTTGGAAAATGGATTTTATTGTAGTGAGTTTTACTAAAGTCATATGATTATTTTGAGTACTTTGGTTCTCATATGCTAATTTTAGAAAATGGATTTTTATTCTAACTTTTATTGTGAAGGAATTAAAATTTATTTTATTAGTAAAACACCAATTTAATAGGTAAAAATATGAATTTTGATTATTATTTATTTTTAATGTGCAAAATCATTTTTCTACCTAATTCGGCATTCATGGAGTATTTTGGGATTGAAATTGAAAATATAATACATAATATTTTTAATTATTAAAACATTTATGGAATATAAAGGGAAATAATTTGATAATAAAAATATAATATATGGAAATTACCTAAAAAACATCCTAATCGAATAAATAATAAAAAATATTATTACATTTTTGGACACTGAAAATACAATCTAACTAAAGATAGGTGATAAAATAGGAAATTAGTAGAAAAACTCATAAAACACATAATAAAATTGACAACAGAAAATAATGGGTCGCTAAAAGATTACTTCACCGATATTTAATGATGTGGCAAAAATATAACAGTTAGATCCCAAATAATCAAACAACTCACATCACAACAACAGAAATAATATATTAGTATGTGCAACAAAAATAGATAAATAAATAGAAATAAAATAAAATAAAAATGAACAGTCATAAAAATATAAAAAAATGTTGCACAAATAATTTATCACATCTAACTAGTAGATGGATAAAGCAAAAAGAAAGATGAAAGTAGTAAAAATGATAGAGATAATATTTTTGGATGCGAAGCAAAAATAAACGAACGGACAAAAATAAAATAAAAATGAGTAGTCCCACAAATGTAAAAATATTGCCCAAATAAATTATCACATCTAACTGGTAGATGGATAAGATAAAAAGAAAAATGAAAAGAGTAGAAAAATTGGTTAGTTGACACAGAGTATATTTGCCTTTAGAAAAGATCTCAATTGGATCAGAAAACTATGCTTGAATCTTTAGAAAATCCAAATAAAATGGAGCTGAAAGAGTGTTTTTTGCCTTTTTAGTGTATTTTCTCTCTCTAAAAATTTTCTCTCTCTTTAAAATGACCAACCTTTCCTTAAAAAAGACCTATTTGGCTTTTATACACACTTCCCGAGGCTAAAAACATCCATTTTTGGATGAAAATGACTATTTTCGACTCAAAACGACCGTTTTGGCAATTAAAATAGCTATTTAGGGCCTAGAACAACCGTTCCCTTAGCAAAAATAGCTTATTTTGGCCAAAATGATCAAAATGGCTGTTTTGGCCATTTTGGGCCCAAAATAGCTGTTCCCTTCATGGAAATGGGCCATTTTTCCAAAAGAGCCGTTTTGACTTTTTTTTTAGATCTTTAACTCGGACGTAAAAAAACCCTTTTTATTAGGATTTGTCTTTTTCATCATCATTAGGCAAACCGAACATAGGAACCCTAGAGATTTAGTGTCTACAAGTATAAAGGCCAAATTTATAAATCTCTTACTTGGTAGGCTTTGCCATAATTTTATTGTTAAAAATTTGACCTCAATGTGCATTTAATGTAAAAATAACACATATTTGATCAACAAAATAGAGGCACCAAAACAACTAACTATTCATATACCCTCCCAAGTAAAAATAGTCATATACTTTTCTTCTCTTCACCTGCCTAAATTTCTTACAAGCATATAGACATTTAGGTGTTTTTCTTAACATCATTCTTGTATGGATACCTTGGAGGTGCTCTTGGCTAGGATCACTATGGTTTGCGATAACCTAGTGAGGTGAAATAAAGAAAAGGAATTCTACACGGATAATGGTATAAATCTATTACAATAATTATTCTATTATTTTTTTTCAATTTCAAAGCTTTTGATGACTGTTACTAAGTTTAGTTTTCACAAAAAGTTTAAAAATTCAACTGTGCTTAACTCATGGAAAACAACAATTGTATCAAATCTAGGCTACCATATAGATATTTGAAAGAGTTGAAAATATTAATTACAATAATATACATAAATGTTAGTTGTTATATATGATTTGTGTTGTGATTTTATTTAAATGTTTAGATAATATTAATGTAATTAATATTGATTTTTTATGATTAAAAATTGATTCTTAAAAATAAATTTTGTTAAATCGATTAAGGCATTAAGAAAACATTTCTTATGCTCATAGGAAGGTTTATGCATATAAGGGGTGGCTTTAATGTTGTTTTTAGTGCCACTTTGATTTCATTGTAATTTTTAAAATTTTAATTAATTGTATTATTAGTTAAAATGATGATTTTAATTTTGGTCATAATCTTCATGAAAATTAAATTGAGTTATATTGGTAAATTTATGAAACACTAATTCAGATTTTTTAAGTGGTGAAAACTAAATTGTGTACAAATGTTGTGCTATCTATTTTATTCATTTCCCATTAATTCAAAAATTAATTGGTCATTAATATTAGATATTTTTGAAGTTAATTAAATATTTTTATGTGGTAAAAATCATTTATACATGAATTGGATTCTTAAACATGATTGATTGTTAAGATTATGCATTTTTTTTTTTTGACACATAATGGTCATTTTTTTGTTAGTCAAATTAGCCATCGCTTAAATGACTCAAAGGCCAATTTGAGTTGTTAAAAATCATTATTACATGTTAAAAAATGTTCCAATAGCTACTAGAATTGATCTAAATTCTTTTTAATTAGTTTCATTGTCCAAGCAGCTACCAATTTTATGGTTTTCTTTGAATTTTATTCTTTGCGAACTACCATTTGAATAATTTTAATTAAATTAAGATTTAATTGGATTTGATTTTTAATTTCTAAAAATAAAAAAATGATTATTATTTAATATTTAATTATACAAAATTAAAATTTAAAAATCCAATTAAATAGGAATAAGTTTATTTTTATATTGTATGTTTAAATCCTACACGAAATTAGATTCCTAGTAAGATTTGATTTTTAATCCTTTAATTTGAAAGTATAGTTTAAAGATAAGGATTATATTTTATCCTAATCTAAGCTTGTAAGTTTTATCTTATTTGGATAAGGATAAAGAAGATAAAGCCTATTAGGTTTCTAATTTGATTAGGAATGTTAATTCTAAATTATGATGCTTATAATATCTATTTGTTTTAGAATTATTATTGGATTTCAACTCTAATTAATGGAATAGTGTGCCTTAATAATTTAATATGATTAAATATGAAAATTACATGTTTAATTTTGATTAAACTCTATGGATACAAGTATACATAATCGATTTATCAAGACTATGAACCTAACTAGTTTTATAAAGAGTTATAATACAAGTTGAATATCATAATAAACATTTTCATATTCTAATACATGTGATGCATTAGAATTCATGCTAAGAGTGTATGTTTTGGCTTAATAGGTAGTTATGTACTATGATCAATAAGATTGATCATGATTGCAAGGATTATTTTCTTTTGGTAAATTGTACCTTCATGTTTGAGCATTTTCTCTCAATCTCTTTTGTATTTCTCTTCTTATTTAACTCCCTTCACATGTAAGATAAGGTTTTCTATACAAACTAATTATATAATTAGATTACATATGATTAGAATTAGAACAAGAAATGCAAGGAGTGAAAGGAGAAAAAGGTCAAAGCAAGAAGGACAAATGAAGAAATATTTAGAATAGTTTTAATTATTTTTTATTAGGTTTGTAATTCATGTATAAAATCTAAGTTGTGCCCCAAATTGATATCCTTTGGCTCGGGAAATCAATGTAGCAAAATTCCATTACTAAGTTATATATTTGAAGTGTTTAAGGGTATATGCTTGATTTAATATGATTAATTATGCATGTACCTGCCAAAATATGCTAAACTCTATTACATGTCCATACCAAAGTATGCAAGCCATGTATGACAGGACATAAAAGAAAGAAATTTCTTAACAAGTATTAAGACTACTAAGCCTTCTATTAATATAGATTGAACTAGAGTTTTCTTTATTACTAGATTATTGATTTGACCCAAGACCATGCTATGTAGAATATGCTCTTACTATATTAATAAGTCTATCTTAACCATTCTATTCATTTGTTAGGCATACATAAGGCTAACAGATCAATCGACAAAATAGTGAAAGTAGGTAAAAGATACATATACACCAAGAGTTACTGACCAAATGACTAGTAGTCACATTAAATGTAATTTCCAAGTAATGTGACACCCCTTACTAGATCCCTTAGTAAACCCTATAGGTGATGCATGCACTCCTAGGTTACTAGTATCATACATATCACTTCCTTTACTTACATTATCTTAACCTACTTTGTTTCCAAATTCACATCCCATTTGTTCACAACATTCTCATTTAATGTGTATCATACAAATATGCCACTTTTAGATAATTATAGGTTATTGCCAAAAACTTAGAAATTCTAGCAACATAATGGTTGTTTGGGTTATATCCCAAAATTTTTCAAAGCCTATCTAACACTTTTATAAACATTTCACAACCCCTAAACCCAACTGGTCCCCCTATTCTTAGCCTAACATCAACTTAATCACACATCAAACTCAGGCCTCAGACCATAGATAAAAGCATGTATATATAGAGCCTTAGGCTTACATCAACATTACATATCATAGCTGAACATTCATTAATAAGAAAATCATATAAGACTATTTTATTTACATTAGCAGGTTATATTTACTTATATACATTACATATCCAAAGCTTAAATACATACTTCTACCCAATTCCCACCTAGGTATATAGATATCGAAATTGTACAACAATTACTTTATAATCCTTCACTAGTTTCTCTGAACCCGTATTATCGCACTTCATGAGGTAGGATTCCATTGTTGAGTACATGCGCACCAAAATAGGTACGTTGAGTATACAAGATACTTAGTGGTGAACTTAAAGCATTTAAATTAAGGCAATATAGTATTTTCATACCTGTGCAATTTAATAACTGGTTTTTACTTCATTATATACTTTAGTTATACAACCTAGTGCCAAATTACTAAAATACCCCTAAGGCATTTATAAGTCCTAAAATAACATTTTTGACCCATATAAATTATTTAGAGTAATCATTAATATTTATAGCATGCATACTTTAAAAGAATCAATTTATTTATAACATATGTTAAAAATGACCAAAATGCCCTTTTGCCTATATTTCACCAACTTCTCAGAAAAAAGTCATCCAATTATGCTTAAATTTTATCTTCCATAATTATTTTGCTTATTTACTTAATTTAATTCATTAGCTCGACTAAGAAGATGACACTTAAAGATATTAGATCTAGAGGGAAAAATAAACTGATGCAGTGGTCCCTATTCTAGACCTACATCACTGTATCGGATGTGTGCCATAATAGAGATCAGTCCATAGCCTCTCTAGACATTAGTAAATAATATGTGTGGCATAATATAGATTAACCCGTGGGCCTCCCCAACCACAAATAAATATCATCAAGAATGTGACATAATGGACATAAAACTATAGGCCTTCCCAACCATAAATAAATATCATCAACATCTAGGTGACATAATGGAGATCAGCTCGTAGGCCTCTCTAGCCACCAATAAAGTTACTACTTAAACATTAGACAACTACCAGTCGCAAAACCTTAAGTTGACCAGTTAACCCATCCATTGGGTGTCTAACTAATAGGCCAAGTAGCTCATTTCAAGTTCATTTATTAATAAAAAGTGTTCTTATAATATTTATAGTCTAATAACATACAGTTATAAATTTTATCTCAACATTTTTTTAGTAAGTCTAATATAGCCACATTTTTGCTCTACCGGGTAAAATTTCAAATTAATATATAATTCTATTGTTATCAAAATTCAAGGTTTAATATGTTATGATTTATCATGGCATTAATACTTAAGAAATAAACATTTTTTGTATAGTGACATTTTTTGTTTAGGTAATAGTCAACTGGATAGTTATAGTCATTTTGACCACTTTTCAAGTGAAAATTTTGGACTGTTTAAGTCCAATTTTAACCTAATTTTCAACATCTTTTTAAACACATTCCTAGGCAAAAAGCCAAACACATCTAGGCCAATTCCAAGGCCAATCAATAAGCACAATTACCATTCATACAAAGGTCTCAAATCTAGCCTAAAAAGGCACAAGTAAAAATGCATTTACATAGCACATTTCAAGCCAAATTTTAGGTGCTTGTTTTAAGTCATAGCTATATATTTTAGTTCAACCTTTTTAGCCATTTCAAAGACACATTCTTAAGGTGTATTTTAACTTGTCAACAAGTCATATACATTGTTTAATTTTAGAGTCATTCTTTGCTAATTATCTAGCCATTTTAATTTACTTAACTAACATTTTAATAAGCTTAAGTTTCATGCCATCATGACATTATCAAGCTCTTGAGTACTAAGGGAAAAAAGACATAAATTCCATTCCTTATCATATGAGATTAATATTTATCCATACATACATGCCAAGAACACAATTATACTCATATACACCTAATTTTAAGCCAATATTACTAAGTTACAAAACATCGCTCCTATAACTCCCTTATGGTAGCTCTCGGGTACAAGCATGGAGACTACAATTCCTAATAATTTCCACTCACAATTGCCATAATTTTCATCCTAGCATGCCAAGTAATTCTTAGCTCATGTTCTAGGTAGCAAATTTCCCATCCAAACAACCATACACATCAAATTTAGTAGGCAATTGAAGCTAACTTTGCAAGCTCATTAAAACATAACTCCTAAATTCACTAAGTTCTCATTTTAACCAACACTACCAAAAAGGAAATCAATCCTAAGCTTAACATTCTAGCCATCCCAAGTCAACATTCAACATCCTAGGCACCTTAAAAGATGAAGAAAAGGCTTGAAGTTCACTTGTGAAAGAAGCCCTTTAATTCCTAAAAAACACCAATCTAGCCAGCTTCCACATTGAGCTTCCTCTCCCTTTATGGGCATCAACATACCCTCCAATGGCCACCAACAACTCACACACATGATCACATAGATTTTAGGTGGGTTCTAGCATCAATTGGTAGCCAAAAAACTCAGGGAAAAGAGGAGAATCAGCCAAGACTCACCTCAAGGTCACTATTTTGGACTGCTCTAAACTAGTCAACTGGGATGACTTTTATCTCCCAAACGAACACTCCTTTCTACTTGATTCCTTTTCCTTGTGGTGCCTAAAACATAGAAGAAAATTTAGCAACTAGAATCACTCATTTTGATGAAGAAATGAGAAAGTTATTGTTGTTTTTCCCTCTGCCTGGTGTCGATAATAGCAAGGAGAAATATAGGAAGAAAATTCCTTTCTTAAAGTGGAAATCCACTTGTCAAGTGAGGTTTGCCACTTGGAAAGCCTCTTTGGACACTTGGCATGAGGTGAGGCCCACTTTGACATGTTAAGGGTAATCCCAAACAATCCTGATTTTTTGGCAACATTAAAAAATTCACAGTAATTCAATCAGAACTCAAAAAATTATGTCGTTCATTTTAAAATTCATATTTTAATCCCCTTTTATCTACTTGTAAAATCTTATAGCTATATTCCATCGATAATGATAGTTTTTAGACTACCTCGATTTGTATGCCAACCTCAAAAATTTTGAAAATTTACAAATGACCTCTTATTTCAAAAATTCTTTCAGCAATGGTCTCAGTGGAATTTTTGAGCTTTAGGGTATGATATTTTTGGGTCTATCTGGGCACATCTCGAGACAATCTTGGCCTGAAAAATTTTTATTACATAGATGCAATCCTTACTACTTAGAATGAATTATTGGTTTTGCTAAATTTTTAAATTTCAACTTTTTCATCAACTTAAAGTGCCTCAAAGTTTCATGACTAGTGCCACTGCCTCAATCCACATGCAAGTGACTAGGTAACCCAAGCACACTTCTCGAACCTTATGACACTATTCATGGAATCTCAAATCACGGGTGTCACATGTAATGCCTAGAATTTCATTTCTAGGTTAGACTTGTTAGACACACCTAAGGTTTGACCTTAACATGAAATAGATATTTTTCTCATCAGAAAGACCATAAAGTTTTCTTGAATGAATATTAAGGACAATTGGTTCACAATAAAATAGTCAGTGTAAAACATATATTTTACTTAAAACTTTATAAAATGCATTGATACACATAATCATCCACCTAAATGATTCAATTTTTACATATAGGTATGTTACATCATAGGCACATCAAATGTAAATTTGCAAATTATTCTTGATGCTAATATGTTAACTAGGCGTAACTTTATTGACTTACTTTAAAATCTGAGAGTTCTTATTAGAGCGAAAAGATCAGTTATGTGTCAGAAAAGCCCATTGTATTTGTCCTTATTAGTAATGCTAAAGTTGATGAATAATTAGCTTATTTCAAGGATCTTGGAAACAATGATATCGCAACATGTATTATGCTGGCATTAATGTCCCTAGAACATTAAAAATAACATGAGCATATAGATGGTCATAGTATTATATTTCTCCTTAAATAGTTGTTTAAGGAGCAAAGTAGGAATAATAGGTATGACATATCCAAGCCCTTATTCAATCGTAGGATTGTAAAGAGGACTTTAATAATTCAACATAAGTAGAAAATCAATAGGTTTATTGAGAAGCTCGCTACTTTGGGCTTCGTTATAGATCATGAGCTAAGTGCTAACTTAGTTTTAGAATTGTTTCTTGATAGTTATGTATAATTTGTCCTTAACTATCAAATGAATAAGATCAAAGGTTGAACCTTGAGCTAGTTAACTTGCTTAAGACTACTGATGATACTATGAATGCAAATAAGACCCAAGGTAGGCCGAAGAAGAGGAAAGGTAAATAGTTTGCTATTATTGTAAAAGAGACTGGGTCCAAAAGAACTTACTTCTATTGAAGTAACATTAGACAATGGAAGAGAAATATCAAGGCCAATTTAGAGTCTCACATAAAGGAGAAGCACAATGATGCATTGACTTTAGGTAGTAATGTTATTGAGATAAATACTAGTACTCCTTTTGGTAATCAACCATAAGCATTTGATAATAGTTGTAGTACTCTTTTGGTTTCTAATTTACCAAAACTATAGAGTAGTAGAAGATTGAATAAAATCAATATGGACTTGTGTTTAGGAAATGGATTAAGAGTTACTGCATTAGCTATAGGGACATATCATCTATTTTTTTCATTCTTAATTATTATTGGAACAATATAATTATTATTACATTTCTTCTTTGAATAAGAATATTATATTTATGTCTTGTCTTGTTGAGAAAGATTCAGAGATTTCCAATTACTAAGAGCTAAGGTTGCTCAATTTATAAGAATAATATATCTTATTTTTCTACTTCAATTGTTAATGGAAAATATATTCTTAATAATGAAAAAGATATTTATAAAATAAATACCAAGAGACAAAGAGTTGATAGCTTAAAACTAACTATCTTGTGGCAATGTAGACTTTGTCATATAAATGACAAGTTAATGACTAAGTTGCAGAAATCATGTGACATAGGTCAATGTGATTATGGATAATTTGAAAAATGTGAATCTTGTCTAATTTGCAAGGTGAAAAAAAACAACTTTTAGTCAAAAGGGTGAGCATGCAAGTGGTTTATTAAAGCTAATACAATCAAATGTATAAGGCCAAATGACCATACAAGTAAGAGGTGGTTATCTCTACATCATAACCCTTATTCATAATGCTTTAGAATATGGGTATGTCTACTTGATGAAATACAAATCTAAATTTTTTGAAAAGTTCAAAGAATTCAGAAATGAAGTTGATAAACAACTTGGCAAAATTATTAAAACACATTAATCGAATCGAGATGGAGAATACATGATTTAAAAATCCCAAAATTACTTGAGAGATAATAGGATATTATCCTAATGTACTCTTCCTTATGTATCACAGTGTAAAGGTTTGTCTAAAATGAGAAATTAAACATTGTTACACATGGTTCGATCAATGACAAGCCCTATTGATTTGCAAATGTCATTTTAGGGTTATGTATTGGAAATTATAGTTTATATTTTAAATAAAGTTCTATCTAAATTAGTTGATGTTCCACTAAATTAGATATGGTATAACAATAAATGAATTCTTGCACGTAAGAAAGTATGGGGTTGCTCTACTTATGTGAAAAGAATAATGTCTACAAAGCTCGATGCTAAATCTAAGAAATGCTTATTTGTGGGGTATCTAAAAGAGCTTTTGAATACTATTTCAATGACACATTTAAATAAAAGGAATTATTTCAAAGCATGCTATCTTCTTGGAGAAAGAGCTTCTCTTAAAAAAAGATAGTGAGAGTAAATTCTAACATGATAACTTTCAAGATCCATAAATAGAAGCAAACCAATGAACAATTCCAGAATTTATTACTCATGATGATGAAGTAATAGAAAAACATGTTCTACCACAAGTTCCTAGATGTTTTATTATAGTTTATACTATTCTTAAGAGATATTTTTGCTCAAAGATGAGAATAAACATGCGACTCTAATAGATGAAAATTAGCCTACAAGCTATAAAGAGGTTATGAAAAGATTAAAATCTGCATTACTACTAAAAGTCATATAATCTAAAATGGATTCCATATATGAGAACCAAGTATAGAATTGGATTGATCCACTTAAAAGGGTAAAACCTATTAGGTGCAAATGGATCTTTAAGAAGAAGACTAACATGGATAGTATGTGGTCACCTATAAACCAAGGTTGGCAGCAAATGGTTATCATCAAATGAAAGGAATTTACTTTGATAATGCTTTTTCACTGGTATCCATGCTTGAATATATTCACATTTTTCTTGTTATTGCTACTCATTTTGATTCTGACATTTGGCAAATAGATATGATGATAGTTTTCCTTCATGGAAATCTATTAGAGGAAGTGTATATGACATAGATAGAAGGACTCTCATCCAATGATAATAGCAAGGTGTGCATGCCACAAGAATACATTTATTGATTGAACCAAGCATTTATAAGCTCAAACATATATTTTAATGAGATAGTTAAAGAGTTTGGTTTGTCATTAAACTAAGATAAATAATGTGAATACAAAAAGGTAAGTGGAAGTGTCATTATTTTACTAGCACTATATGTTAACGAAATATTGCTCATGGGAAATGATGTCTCAATTCTTCAATCAATTAAGATTGTATTGTTAAAGAAATTCTCTATGAAGGACCTTGGTTTAGCGAGCTCTATATTAGGTATATGGATCTATAGTGATATATATAAGAGGTTAATATGACTTTTAAATTCTACATATTTAGGCATAAAGCTAAAGAGGTTTAGCCTAAATTTTTATAAGGGAGGATTCATTCCTATGGTGGATGGGAAAATTCTTTCAAAATATATGTGTACTCAAACACAAGAGAAGAGAGAACATATGAGTAAGGTCTCATATGCATTAGTTATAGGGTTTATCAAGTTTGCTATGATTTATACATGACTTGATGTACTATTTGCTTTATGTATTATGAGCATATTCCAATTTAATTATGTAGAGGACAATTGATAGGTAGTAAAGAACATTATAAAATACTTGAGATGGACTAATGATGTATTTGTATTTTATAAAGAAAGGGATTTACAAGTAAGTTGATAATAGCTTTCTGACTAATAAAGACTATTAAAAGTCTGAAAAATTTTATAGGTTCATTTTTATAGGAGATGCAATTAGTCGTAAGAGTTCTAAACATGAAAGAACTATAGACTATACTACTAAGGCAGAGTATGTTGCATCTTTCGATGTATCTGGGAAAGCAGTATGGATCAAGAAGTTCATCACTAAACTCAAAGTGGTACCTTCTATTATTGATCAAATACCACTTAATTATGATAACAATATAGCCATAGCATAGGAAAAGGAACCACAGCCTCATTAGTAATAGAAGTAAGTCCTTAGGAATTGCCATCTAATATATGAGATGGTAGATAAGATGTAAAAGTTTAGAGAGTCCGTAAAGATCAAAATGTTATTGATCCTCTCACTAAGGCACTATCACAAAGCAAGTACAATCTCTATGTAAATAATATGTGTACTAAATATATGAGTCATTAGCTCTAGTGCAAGTTAGAGATTATTAGTTGTATTCCAATGAGCATGTACATAATATGGATATTTTGCATATATTATGCATTAATTAAAAGGCATTCATTATTGCTTGGTGCCTATGTTAATTTATTTGTTTGATGGTTATCTTAAACTTTGAAATAAAGTCCTTTGTATAATTTCATAATATAGATAAAATCTTAAAGAGTTCATGATGTGGGATTCTTATTGTATGTAAATGTGAAATACTAAAATTATTTGTATTCATATTATTAATAAGATAGTACATTATTAATACAGATAGACTACCACATGTTATATTTCTTAACTATGTCAAGCAGTAGTTCTTACAAGCTATAGGCATAATGATGCTTAGGGTTAACATATGGTTTACTATTTGAGAAAAAAGTACATTGGAGGACCAATATGAGATCTTCATATGGATACATAATCTATGTTAGTGAAAGCATCTAATTTTAATAGTGGTATAAGTATCTTTAGATTTAAAGTAATTAAAGTAATCGTAAGTATTAAGTGCTACACTTTGACTCTTGTTCTTTCACTTTGCCATGAAGTGTATATGCCAGGAGGCTGCTATAGTATGTGATACTTAATGGTAGTTGAATAATAAATAAGGATACAACAAGCCAGATTTTATTGGTGAGTTTATCTCATTATTCTAAATTTCCTTTTTTTAGAAATCTTAGGACAAAGTTAAATGCAAGGGTGAATGAGATTTATAAGGACATTTTGGTAAAAATGATGTAAATATTAGAATTAACACAATTAGGACTCAATTAGACATAATTAAGCATTGAGTTGACAAAATAGTCTAACCTAAAAGAGATAAAGAGTGGTGAAAAGATTAATTACATAGTAACTACATATGGAAGGGTTAAGTCAAACCAATTAACACTTAGATAGTCTTGATATTTAGCTAGACACCTTTCATGACTTACAAATAAATTAATTATTATTTTGGGAATTAACTATTGACTCAATGTGACTGAACCATAAGGATCCTAGTTCAACTAGGTTTTTAATTCATTGTATACTACCAACGTGCTTTAGAAACCTAGTGGTTTTTAAGCTAAAAGAATTTAGATAAGATTCAAAGTGTTTGAATATTTAATGATATTAGATGTCATTTAAAGATAGAGAATTGAAAAAGGAAGAAATAATTAGGCTTGGAGTTTAATTAACATACTATGACCTAAATTAGGGTTAATAGTCTTAGGCCTAATTTTGTGGGTCTATTTTGTCCAATTTTTAAGGACATTTTTAGTGTTAAAAGGATCATAAATTAAACCTAAAGCTAACCCAAATTAAGGCTTAGAAGAGTCTCAAAAAGTAGCCCACTTTTGTATATGTGTATAAGCCTAAAATTGGGCTACCTGCATGTTCTGGTGGCTATTAGATGTATGCCATAGAGCTCAAATGTAATAGGAATATTTTGTAAGCGTAATAAATATTTTTTTTATTATAGAAGGTATTCTTTATTACAATAATGATTATGTTAATTCATTTGTTTGACATGATCATAATCTATGTAATAAAGTCTATGGTATTTTTTCATAGCATAGAGGACATTATGTAGTGTTCATAATGTGAGATTCTTATTGCATGTAAATGTGAAAATACAGAAAATATCTCTTATCATAGTATTAATAAGATGGGGCATTATTAATGCGAATACAATAGCACATGTTATTATCTTTGACTTAGTCAAGTAATTGTTTACACAAGAATAGAAATGGAATTAGAAGGAAAAAAGGATAAGCATACGGATCCATTTTTGTTTACACCAATAGTAGAGATGTGATATATATTTTTATCCATATTAAGAATATCAATATGAGAACTACTCATATGTGAATTCCATATTGACAAGGATAGAAAAGGAATTAGAAGAAAAAGTGGTAAACTAAAAGGACTGATGGGTCGAGTAGAGTCAGTTGGTGTGAATTATAGAGCAAAAAATGAATAAAGGGAAAAAAGGGAAATACATAAGATAACCAAAAGAAAAATTGTAAATGCACATCTAGAGACCTGGAGATGATCAAAAGTTTTTTGAATTGGTGGAAAATATGAATGTAGAATATGAGGAATATGAAAATGTGAAAAAGAACGAGGTTCAGGAAATTATCTTGGTAAATAGTGACACCATGCCGTGCATAATGCATCCTAAGCCTAATTTGAGATGACCTTACCAAAAGGAAGTAGAAATAAAAAAAGGAATTATGGTGCAATCTTATTAGCATTTGAGGTTACATAAGAGGTTAAAAGTCATAAACAAAGCCTATATTACAATCAACGATGAATAGTAAAAAACATAAGGCTAAATAAAAAATTTAGAAATAGTGCTAAAAAAATTGAAAGTGGCACATCTTGATGGTAATATAATTTAAGGAATATTAAAAACATATGACCCAAATTTTAAAAAAAAAAATTGAAACAAAATCAAATAAATGAATATTTATGGAAATATATGGTTGAAATTTTGTGTAAGGAGCAAAATAGACCATTAGATAGAATTGTAGCATGGAAGATTATGGCTATCCAAGTGTAATGTGGATTAAATGTGGTGAAATGATTAAATGATATTTCAAGGAAATTACACAAGGAATGAATCTTATCATCCTTGTATAAATGATTCCTTTAGTCCTAACCATACATTCCTCATATAAATACATGCATAATAATAATAAAATATTGACTTACTTTTAGCCAACATTCCCCTATATTTCCCCTCCCTTAGCTGAATTTCTCTTTTTCTTGGCTCTCAAAATCCTTTTGTTAATCCACCATTTTACCTCAAATTGATGTACTTAAATGAAGTCATACATTAATAACTTCCTTACCACTTTAAGATATGTATAGAGGAAGGTGAATACAGATGAAGAAAGGAGGAAGAATACAAGTGTTTAGGGTCATACAAAAGTTGGGAAATGACTCTCAGACCAATAACTTATAAGAGTCAGTTGAGGTTATAAGATAATTGTTTATAAATATAAGTTTAGATTATTTGATTAATTGAATTTTAGTGGAATTTTACGTGAGGAAAATTGTTATAGATGTTGATGGAACTTGAAAAATTGATGATAGAGTAATGAAATTGAGGAGAAAAGGAAAGAGTTTTGATGGAAGTGAGCACCTAATGAGGTATATGCATTATAATTGGTTGTTTAAACATGATTTTCTTATTATGTAAATTATAAATTTTTATGTAACTATTGAATTGTAGTTAGGCCTATTATCGTATGTTGATATGTAGTAAAACCATAAAAAAAGAGCTTAAATCTTTACACCATTTATAGGCTGAAAAATTTGTATAAAAGAAAGAGAGAGAGACAGAGAGAGATATTAATGCTTATGTGTAAACATGTGTTAATTGACATTAAAGTTTGGGTACAAGATGAAAAAAAAATGTTATAGGAATGAAAACTCAATATGTGCAAGTGATTATGGGAGACAAACCAAAATTATATATGTCATAAAATTTATTAATGTAAATGAAATCGTTATGAATATTAGATGTTAAAATAAATAGTTAAAGTATAGCATTAGCCTAGAGTTGAAATTGATATGTTTAAAGGAAAATTCTTTTATAGGCTGAAATTATTTGTATGAATTATAGTGATTTTAATTGAATATATGTGAGATAAATTTTCTCGCTAAGTAAATAATAGAAAGAAATTTAAAATTATAAGAGTATTGAAAAGAAAGTGATATGTGATGAATAAATATGTTATAAAAGAGTATATAAGAAATATAGGTATAATACAAGTAAAAAGAATAGTTAAATAAGAAAGAAGTTATGTATGTTGGCTAGATGTTAAATTTTGGAAGTAAATGATGATTTATATAAATAAGATAAAATAAAGAGGAAAAAGGAAAATAATAAAAATCATGGAAATTTTTAAAGTTAGATTTAATTATTATATATGTGATGATATTTTTAATTTAAAATATATTGGTATCAGAGATATGAAATAACATGATGAAATAATTAAAAATAATTTATAATTAATTATGTGATTAAAGTATATGTTAATAATTTAATGTGTAAGATGATAGATGTACATAAGTAAAAAGGAAAGCTAACAAAATCAAAGAAATTTGCATAGGATATATGGAAAGTAATATGTACTTATGTAAAGGAATAGGTCATAAAATAAAAAAAAGGTTATATGAAATAGAATGAGAGAAATAAAAGGGCAAAGACATATTAAATAAATAAATATGAATGTGTATAAATTAATATGACTACAAATTATTTGAAATAAGTAATTGGAATTAAGAAAAAAAAGAGGGACTTGTTCAAATAAATCATTTATAATACATGAAGAGAGATAAATAAAGGTACAAAGAAAGGTTAAAAGAATATGGCAATTTTTTAAAAAATTTTATATAATATTATATGAAATAAAATAAAAGCATGAAATCATATAGTTAAAAAAGGAAAAATTTTAAAGGATTGACTACAGTTAATAAATTTGTATATATAGTATAAGAAACTTGTAAATCATGATTTTAAAAGCTTATAAAATTATAGTTATAAGAAAATATGTTATGTATGAATTGTCTCGACATATGCTTGTATGCTTAATAGAACATAGGATAAATGAAGTAGTACTAATAAAAATCTTATTGTGAACATATCATATATTATATAAAGAAGAAGAAAATAAATACCGATAAATATTATAATTGGATAAATATATAGTTATACTAAAGTAACCTTATGAAATTTAATTATTAGATGCTGTGATGTCATACGTAGGTTATGCAACCTAGGATTACTTAACCGATCAACTAAGGAACCACCATTATAGCTGCTAACTACTGTATAACACTTCAGTGCCTACTATTTAGCACTATGGTGCATACCATACCACACCATTAAGGGTGCCTACCATATCACACTTTAGTGGCTACCACTATTATAAGAAGTGCAACACCCCTTACTAGATTCCCAAAGAAACCCAATAGGTGATACACTTCCCACTAGGTCACCCATCCTGAAATTGCTCCAAATCCGTACTTTTTAACACTTATAGATTTTTATTTTTTATCAAGATAGATATTGCCTTGGTTCCATTATATCACTTAGACATTACTATTTAAGGTATATTTAACATATAAATCCATCTTAGCCAATTTGAGGCTTATAGAAATTTGGGCAGCACAACGGCTACTCAAATGACATTATGAAAATTTTGACCTACAAAAAACACTTCTAGTGACCTTAATTACATCTTCTATCACCCTCTGGACCCTTTTAGTCCTCAATTATCATCAATATATATCATCAACAAATATTTAACTTCACATAGGGCCTTAAGCTCAAAATAATCAGACTCAAACATGAATTAAACATTTAGATAAAAGGCCAAGTTATATATCACTGGTTTCACTTATAATCATAGACATTAGTAGCTTCTAAGCTATCTAGCCTTGTTTACATCCGTTTTGTTTTCATAAGACTGATCAAACTAAAGTAGCTTGAGACTCAACTTAGGCCTCACTCCTCGAGTCTAAAAAGACAAGAAGGAAGCTAAAAGAATCTAGGACGGCCTCTTTTTTATTTTCCTAGGAGGTGCGAGTTGGGCACCATAAGGTAGGAGTCCCCATCTGATAGAGTAGGGAAATACCTTGTAGGGCTAAAACTAGAGCAGTTCGGATCCCACTCTTATTTATACCTCAAATTGATATGGAAATTCATTTTGAATTTATGATACTATTTCTTTTCTCAAGCAATATTTTTGCAATTAAAGTAAATCACATATTCATGTAGAAGAAGTTACAGAATATATTTACAAAAAATTAAATATGTTCTTAGAGTAGAAATAACATACATAAAATCGAGCAATTGATTATTTTGAGAACTTTGGTTCTCGCATGCCAATTTTAGAAAATGGATTTTATTGTAATGACTTTTTATTAAAATTAGATGATGGGTTTGAGAACTTTGGTTCTCACATGCTAATTTTAAAGAAAATGAATTTTTATTGTGATGATTTTTTATTTGGAAGAATGGCTTTGAGAACTTTGGTTCTCAAATGTCAAATTGGAAAAATAAATTT
>CANXYI011071703.1:0-15909 GCA_948208565.1 Hura crepitans
CCACGTCTGCCGACAGAAACAAAGTCAAATAGAAAAGAAAACAAAGAGGTTGCACCACAGAATCCAGGTCAGCATTCCAACGGCAAAGGTAATGAAATCAATATTCAGTTATTATATATATATATTTATCATAAAATCGTATGATCTAGAGAGCGGGGTTTGGCAGCAGCTAATATTGATTTCTTATGTGAAATTTGAGAAATATTCATCAAAAGTAATTATTAGGAACAAAGCTTTTACTCATTATGATCAATGTTTATGGCTCTGTGTAAAGAAAAAGTCATTCTAACTTGACACACAAGATTGACATAAATATATGATATCATAACATGAGATCTGCCGACTTTTTAGCATTAAAAAAAAAAAATTCACATTCCATAAACTTTAATTTTGCATTTGGTACAATATGAGCATATGTAAGGATTAAGAGTATGAATCGGTAAAGCATGATTCATACTAAAATTTGATATACACAGATAGATGGACAGATCTCATCCAATGCATAAGTGGGATAGAAGAAAAAAATGCGTTATACCGGTGCAAATTGCATCAGAAGAAATTGTTATAATGTACGGACAAATGGAAGAAAAAAGAAAATGGAAAATAAAATAGTGCTAAAATAATCCAACAATTGTTTTTCAATGTATGATAATAACTCTACAAAAATATCATCATATTATTATACAACAATAACATCCCAAACATTTTGGAAATCGACTGGTAATGAGTGACGAGTGAGGACATGGCAACGGCAGACACTTCAGAACTTCGATAGACCTCATTTCCATTCTAACAAATTACATGGAACTGATAGAAGTTCGGAACAAATAATCCAAACTCAATTTTTTTTTTCTTTAAAAAAAAAAAGAGAGAAACTTCTTCATTGCTCATATCCAGAGTTGTTCTCAAGCAACAGTGATCTTCCAAAACAATAACAATCTTTCAATGAGAACTTTACCGATATAACATCCCTCACAGGTGATTTTCTGGGACATGCCTTTTGTGATCCCTCTCCACATAACCCATCCGGCTTGCCCTGTTACGGTCGTCTAAGTAATCGTGGTTATTATAATGGTGGGCACCAGGTGCATAATCATTTCGAAGCTTACCCTCGGATATTTTTTCTGGTGGGCTCCATGACTTCCGCTTGCGGTTGGTTGATTTTGGAGAGCGAAAGCCATGGTCATTGTCATCTGGAACTTCTCCTTCTTCCATATTGTTGAAATCTGATTTATGTGTTAACTGCCCCTTGATTCCCTGCCGTTCTCCATCCCCTGCACCTTCTTGATGTTTCTCATGATGCGCGTTTTCATGTTCTTGCCTGTCCAATGGCTTAGACCAGTTTTGCCTCTTGTCCCGCTTGTTCTTTTCATTCTCGGCAGCCTGTTCAATACCAGCCTCCAGTTCCCTCTCAATGAGATCATCCTCATCCAAGAAGTCAGTTTTCCGAGCTACATCTCCCCGAGACTTCTTTCGTTTCTCCAATGCTGCTTTTACTTTGTCTCGGTCAATCCTTTTTATAGCATCTTTAGGTGACTGGCCGAGTGTACCTTCTCTATTTTCCAGGTTTCTGCCAAAATGTTTGTCTTTTAGCTCCCCAACTTCATTTATTTCATTTCTAGCAACATTTCTTTCTTGATCTTCTTTCCCACGAGATGCCTTTAATGTGGTTTGAGCTTCTCCAATATTCTCATGATGGTCCACTGTATCTGTTTCGTGGTCTATATCATCTTTAGATTCACTGTCAACAATGTGATCAGAGGCGCTTTTCATCTCTCCACTTGCAAACTCATTTCCTTGTGAATGCACAGTTCTTGCAGCCCCAGCACGATTATCTGCATTCAGGATTGTCTTGGAGGTTCCAGGTCTAGAAGTAATTCCTCCAGCTTGAGAATAACTATTAGTCACTGCATGTTCGTCCTTGCCAGATGAAGCTTTTGATATGGCTTGATGAGTAACCCCACCTACAGTGCTTCCTTCAGCTTCATTGTTATTTGAAGGAGGTACCCGGTTCTGTTCATAAAGTTCCAGCATCTGATTACTTACTTCTGCAAGATATAAGATAACAGTTAGATCCCAAACCATTATGTTCCAAAATCAGAAAAAAATGCATACTCTAATTTATATACGGTTTAATTCATTTCTAAACAAAATCTTCCTCCCAACGCTGCACTGATCCACACCCCACCCATTATTTTCCTCTAAGAGAGAGGACAGGCACATGCTTTACTGAAAAACCATAGGCACATGAAAATAATAATGAAAAACAGCTTCTGCTACTATATTCATCTGCGATGTATTCGAAAAAAGTGAACACCAACCTTCCAATTGGCGTGGGGTGACATCAAACTCTTGCCACCAGACTTTCTCGCCATCTGATGGAAGCTTTACTTTGAGGAACTTAGCAGCCAGGAAAATGGCACCTGCCGCAATGTGGTGGGGCTTAAATTGCAAGCAAAGAGATGTGCGCAGTCTGCATGCCGCATCTCCCCAATCAAGAAGAGACAATAAAAAAAAGTGCATAACTGCATATAGACTAAAATAAGCAATTTGTCATACCCATCATTCACAAAATTCCATGCAACTTGAGCTAGGGCATTTTGAGCAACCTTAAATTTCTTTATTGCATCCACAAGAGGTTTATATGGATGCTGCACATTTAGATCAAAACCAAGAGTTGCTAGTACAACCCTCTCTCCAAGTAAAATCAATTCTTTCTGCTGTTCATACACCTCCTGTACACAGGATGTAAATGCATAAATAACATTTGTGATTAACATCTAGAAAAAAGAATAAAATAAAATAAAACTCAAGTACGCAAAATGTGAGCAGAATGGAGGCTGCACAATATAACCTGGTAAAAGGAAATGTACTGGAGCAAAACAAAACATGATATGAACAGAACAAGAAATAACTTGGGATACTGAAAGCAGATATGAAGTAGTAATCCGCAATAATTGACAATCAGGTAGGGGATTTTAACATATGACCAAAAAAATCACTAACATCGCACTAAGACTTTAGGCAAGTGACCCTGGGTTCTGTTGGATCAGGTTATCTTAGAGCAAAATCCGACTTCAAGAAAAAAGAGAGAGGAGGAGCAGGTGAGGTGGCGCTGTTGGGGGCATGAGAAGATTTCACAATATGGCAATGCAAATCATTAAAGAATAGAAGAAACAATGCCTCGGGCAACAGCAGTAGAGATACTATTACCTTTTGCTTGATCCTCTGAACAGCTTCAGGATCTTTCTTATGAATTATTTCATAAGAAACAAGGATAACATCTTTTAGGGGACGGGGAGTCTCTTCCACCTTCCCCGCAAGAAACATACACACTGTGGCAATAGTCTGTAAGAAATTCAGACTGAAATTAACCTCTATAATGGGAATTTTATCAAGTTAAAACTATATTTTTGTTGAGAAAAATAGACATGAAGAGCAATGAGTAGCAGAATCCAAGTGCAAGGGGCTGAACAAGGCAACAACAGCACAAAGATATTGAAAATGGAAAAGATAATCTAGAAGCTATCATCCACTGAAGACTTCAGCACAACAATAGATTAATAATCATTTCCAAACAGAGAAAGATGCTATATATTTAAACAAACAAAAACTCACCCTCCTATCATTCTTTGCATGAGATTGGCGAAGAAAGAATCGGTGACAGAAAATTATTGCAGTAGCAATAGTTAGCTGGGGCCTGCATTTTAAGAAATTTGAGGCTCATCATGCCAAGCTGATGAATATGAATTCATTAGCCAAACAACTTAAGCACATGCAAAGTAATTTGAATTGGCTCAATATTACATTAACACTTTAAACAAAATGAATATTAAGGAATTAAATTTAGAAAGCAGCCAAGGTTAAATACTAATTCTCTACATCTACATTAATGATTTCCCTAGGGGCAAAAAATAGTTCAAAGTAAATGCAAGACAAAGCACCGGGATTGGAAAAAGGCAACTGCATATGTCTGAGGTGCCATCCCAACAGCAAGAAGACAGTCAAGCATGGAGGTAGAGCATCATAAAGCCTGCACTTTTATGAAAGCATTCTTGAGAAAATGGCTATGTGGTTGGACATAGAAATCAATTCTTTCCAAAGGAATATCTAAGATGGAGAAAATAAGGACCTCTAGACATCAGAATCTGTTCAGAGCATTCATTCGGGTGGGGGTGAGGTAAGTGTGTTGCTGCAAATTAGTAGTTAGTTGATACGTCAATTTTGGCACAACTAGACCCACAATATAGTACTTCCTGATTTTATGCTTAGCATCGCATATAAGGAAGCACTACAGATGATTAAATGTAGAGAAATAGGTGTTGTACATGGACTAGATCTTTTACCTATGGTAAATAAGTCAACCCTCAATTCTAATGAAGCTTCTTTGATTTTCTTTCCGGCTCTTTCCATCATCGAAGTAGCCTTTCGTCGCCCTACCAAACGAAAGAAGTCACTATCAAAGAGCTTGCCCAAAGAAAAAAAGAGAGAAAAGCGAACCAGTTGATCCGCAGTTTCGCTCCTCCTACTTATTTACGATGAAAAGAAGAAATACACCTTGGAATGCCAGAGTTGTTAAGAGACACCAGAAAAGGTAAAGGGGGGTAAATTGTCTTTTCACTATTCCTATGATACCTATGAAGGGCTACACTGCCTGACTTAAGAGTCCTTTTTTTTTTTTTTGAAGTATTATCTTTTTCAAGAAGCCAGGATTATCAAGAACAGGATATTCGCATTAGCAGAAAGGAGGAGATAATAAGGGATTCACCACAACAAGCACCGTTATTAGCAGAAAGGAGTAGATAATAAGGGATTCGCCGCAACAAGCACCATTTAGACTGATTTAGTGAAGTATGCCATCAGTTCCTGGTGCAAGTAAAAGAAATGAGGATATGGATGTATGGTGGTCTTTGCAAAATCATTTTGAAAAAAATTACAGACAGGTGATACAGTAATATAACTTCCATAGTGATCTAGACTGATTTGGTAAAGGTCCTTTCTGTTTTCCAACAATTGAACGAATAACAAGAAAAATATTCCACAAGGTTTAATGAAACAACAATATCCAACACCATGAAAAATGGAACACCTGTAGGCCAGCAGCAATACATTACTAAAGAAATGAACAAGCCAATAGCATGTTTTTCCTTTACTTTCTCAGTCCGTGATGCTTCCATTAGGTAGATTGATTACCAATATGGACCTTACATTCATAAAACAGGTAGCAAAGGCATAACTTGGTGCACAGGCAGCAGCCATGCACACGCAACACATAATTAGAAACCATGTAAAATTATAACCAGAAGGGCCATCCAATTATTTGCAATTGGATCAAACTAGCTAACGATGGAAGTATGAAAGAGATTCATTCAACAGCAAAATGAAAGCATTTGAATTTTCAATAACAAGTATAAGGTACAATATTTAAAGACTCACACTTTTAGCCTCATGCCTAAATCTTGTAAAAACGTACAATAGGATTTGCGTAGGTACGTCTCCTTCTTCAAGTCGATATTGTCTCGTCTAGATGGAGAATTTTCTTCAATCTCCTTCCTAGAAAAGTACCACCGGCCACCATCCTCAGATTTTTCCTGAGAATACTTGGGAAGGTTTGCTCCATGATGGGAGGAATCGCCAGGCAGTGAATTTGCCATATGTGTATTTGCACAACAAATGTATCCAAAATTTATATAAAGAATCAGGTTATGTGACAAATGCTCTTGCTAAATCAACATGTCACAGAAGAGCTCCCTGCATAAGGATGCCCAGAAACAGGTCAAAATTATGAAGACCCAAAAATAATCCCCTTCACTGAGGGGAGAAATGTGATACAAAAAATATATGTAATTAGAGGGTGCAGCAACACATTCAGTTGTCAATAAAACAATAAATTTGAAGCTCTAGTTTTATGGTAAGGTAATTGCAATGATCAAAAAAGTAGGAGAAAAAAAGCAAGAAGCCTTATGTAGCCACCAATGGCATTGCACAAAAGAAAGTAAGTGAATCACCATCCTGATGCCTCACCCATTTTTAATTTAGATATCCAACAATTTCTTGCATTCTAGTCCTGCAAATACCCATATAATACAGTGTACTCCATGCCTCAACTAATTTTAGCTTAGATGTCCACAACAATTTTTTTTTTCGCATTGTAGCCGCTGCAGAACCCATATTATATTGTCATCTTTCGCGAACAAAACAAAAAAATGAACGTCATAAGAGGGTGCAACACTAATGCTCATTCAGAAGCAACCTTTTACTATCCATCATCTGACCATCAGCAAAATAGTCAAAGATAATCCCCAGTTCAAGAAGACATATTCGATGACCTAAAATTTTGCATCCCGAGGGTTCCACGATGAAACAAACTGTTTAGCAGTGGGGATATTGTATCCGAAAGATATGAATTAACAACTCCAACAGAGCAAATCAAGAGAAGAAACCCTAACTCAACTGTTTACCCCTCAAATTCCTAAAACCAAAAAAAAAAAAAATCGAAGCTTAAAATAGAGATGCAAAACACAACAAATTCACCGTACAATCTGTCCGTATTTCACCAATGGAATTATTCCCTATCAAGGAAAACAAAAACCCTAAGTGTCCTATGCAAATAAATAAAGGGGGATATGAAGTTTACCTGAAAGTAGAGCCCAGAAGAAAACTAAAAAGAAGAATTGAACGAGCGTATGATCAATAAAAACTGCAAAGCATAAACAACATGCATCTGTATTGCGAAACATGGAGATTGGAAATGAAGATGAAGAAAGACACGAGAGAGTACCTCGAAGCTGGAACGAGTAAAGAAGAAAGAAAGAGAAAAAAAGGCTATTATGGAATTAGGGTTTATAATTTATAGCAATGAGGGCCCCCAGGCCCAAGCGTCTTCTAATTTTCCTTCTCCCCTTTTTATATATATACTGCTTCCTCTAAAGATCAAATTCTTTGCACGTTATTAATGCGTGGGTAATTAAATAGGCATGCTTCATAAGTCTCCAATACCCTCCTCCTGAGATATATTTTATTTTAGCTCTCTCTCTCTTTATATTATATTAATTATATAACACTAATCTAAATGAAAAAAATTATCCTATAATTGATTCGTCGATTACAAACTGACACTTATAAAAAATAATTATATTTATATGTAATGTTGATAATTAGATAGGTATATCATAAACCAAATTCAAGAAAAAAAAAACCAAACAAAGAAATTTTACTCCTTACGAGGTTCAACTTAAATATTTTGAAAATATCGAATTGATTAGATGAAATTTTATTGATTCAAATATTAAACACACGCAAAGAGTAAATACACTTCGATTTAGAAATCTGACTATCAATCTCTATGTAGAATGAAAAAATAATGTCCAATTCTAAAGAAGATTGCACCTTCCCCGAGAGCAATATAATCGCTCATGCTGTCAAGTTAAAATATCGCTTGCATCGTAAGTCCACAACTAGAGCCCACATGGGAAAGATGCTAACAATCAACGTCCACGGGTACATCAAGCAGTAAAACATGGAGGCGAGTCCATCTGCATCACCAACTGAACCAAACCACAACCAATATGGAAATCTAGTTTCAGGCCAATTTAGGCTCATCTGCGAGAATCATTTTCCTGATATGACATAGTGCTGGGGAAAAAACTGAAAACAGCTTCAGGTCCAGTGTTTCAACAAGTCAATAACATACTCGAATAAATTTAAGCTACAATTCCTTCTCTTTTTCTTTTGCTGTACATTTTTACCTTAAAACTATACTCCAAACTCTACATTCAACACAATATCATAATAAACTAACTCTGCATTGCTATTCCTTGGGAAGTCGAAGGGCGAGAAGAACTCTTGGAAGCTCACAAATCGCTACTCCAGCAAGGAAGAGTCCTCCGAGGATATGTTTCATAACCTTGATCCTCATCATTCTTAACCGAATAAACACCAACGGACTCTGTCATTTCCAAAAGACAACAATGCAATTTCACCAAAAAGACTAATAATCTAACCTTCTGGTTTTGGAAAGTCTTCCTGTGTCATCATTCAGCAACACTGCGTAGCAAAGCTTTTGCGAGAACGAGTTCGGAACAGTGAAACTGCTTGTGTCAGGGGAACAAGATCCATTCCTTCCAATTTCCATCTCAAAAGATCATTCTTTCATCAATTCCTGGCCCCTCTCGTATACACCAAACTTTTGGAGTGTCAAAGTATTTACCTGATACTGCTTTCGGAAATTTCCAACTATAAGTATCCTCTGTAGTTACTTAACTGATCGGACACCTACGGTTCTTACACGGAACTTGTACTGCGGTTGAGACTCTTCGTCGTCGTCACTGTCATCGTTGTCATCACTGGAGTCATCTTCAACTCTGTCCCAACGAGCATAGTCCAGAGCTGAGTGCCCCTTTGGCTTTGGGATTGCTTGCCATCCTTTTGATTGCTGATCAGATGATTCCTTCTTTCTCCGTGCTTGAGCTATAACTTCAGCAGCAAGAGTCTTTCTAGGCTCAACTTTCCGCTGTGCTTGAGCAATAACTTCAGCAGCAATAGTCTTTCTAGGCTCAGGTTTCTGCTCTCTGGCTGTTTCTGAAGATCCATTGATGTTCGGTGTTTCAGGCCAAACAACTTCAACATTAGCAGTCCTAGAAGGCTCAGTTTTCTGGTCAGTCCCTTCGACAGCTATAGCTGTATTTCCTTCACCAATTTCCTGTTCATCCTCATTTCTACTTTCTTCGGCTTCATCTTCCTCTTCCTCTTCTTCCAACTCAGCCTCAGATTCAGGTATTGGGGCAAGTGACTTTCCTTGAACAAAACAAAATAAACTTTTTTTAACCAACAGCAGCAGACAAATAATTCCAATATTATTTCCCACCATAGCCAAAGAACACAGTTTTTATTTTTAATTTAGTCCGAAATACATTTGGCTTGCAAATATGAATTTTCCTGATACTAGTCAAATGCTAAGCAACCCTAAGCATACATGTCTGACAAGGTAGATCTAAAGATAGCTGTCTCAAACAAGTGTAATATTGCAATGATCTTGGAGCTGGCATTTGCCACGGCACACAAAAAAAAAAAAAAAGATAGTCTACGAGATCAGACAGAAGGTAGGGACACACCCACCTTGACTCTATGGCTAACAATTGAACCAGGCATGTTTCTTTGTATGGTCTAAAGAAATATCTTAAGACACAAATTATGTTTATGCTAATGTAATAAAGCAGGTTATGGGCTCAAGGAGATGCCTCTCGGTAGGAGAGCAATAATCCTTTCACATAATATCTCTTATAAAAACATATTGATTTAACAATAAATAATTGAGTAAAAAAAATTGAATCATATCAGTGAAAGGATTTGATAGAATTTTCGAGTCAATTCAAAACACTACTACAGCAGATCACTAGAACTGAAATGCGTTCCAATTGGGAGGCCCCAATATTTGATCTTCCATGCTATATGAGAGTAAAAGGTGTCAGCAAAGAGAAATTGCGTACCAATTGTGTCCTCAACCGAGATTCAAGATTTCGATAAACTTCTGATGATGGATTCAACTCAATAAGCCTGTTGACATCAAAGAGGGCAGAGTGATATTCTTTGAGAGTTACTAGCGTCTGCGCCCGCAGCATCAAAGCTCCAGTATGCTTGTGATCAAGCTCCAGCACTGATGTACATTCCTCAGCTGCCTATGATGAAAGCAACCAATATTGTCCGTTGAATCAGTCGGTTAATATGAATCCGTTTAGCAACTCAAATTCTCACAAACCATAACGCAATGTCTAGAATATCCAAATCATTTAACAAGAAGTCGAGAACCTAAAAGGATGTATAAAATTAAAAGAACGACGAAACAAAATAGTAGCTTTTGGGAATCGTAGAAGTTAAAAGAGAAATGAAATAGTACCTTTTTGAAATCGTGCAATTTCAAATAGCAAGCAGCTCGGTTACTGTGCAAAGCGATCTTCTGGGCCTTAGTTTTGGCCATGGAAAGGGCCTCCGTGTAAAAACCTAGAGCTTCCTCGTACTTACCGTCTCTATAAATCTGGTGAGCAGTCTCGATCTTGTTCAAGGGTGTGGATGCCATGAGCCAGAGATCAAAAGGCCAATCACCACCGTCCGAAGCTGGAATATAGAATTCGAGGAGAGATGATAAATATTGTAATCCTGAGAGCTGTGGAAAACTATTTCCGAAATTAAAAGAAAAAGGGGGAAATGATTAAAGACAAAAAGGTTTTTCAGACAGGGAAGGAAAGAAAGACGCAGCGGAGAGAGGAGGTAAACAAAGCAAAGCAATCATCACATAGTGATAGGAGATGCACAAGACACGGATTCAATTTATTTATTTATTTTTGAAATGTAACGTGGATAGGTTGTTGGATGGTAAATCCAGGAGGGAGGGATGCTTCTTATCAAATTCGAGGGCCCAAGGCCCACTTACCCTTTTGATGATTGGCTCCATTAACTTTATCAAAATTAAAAGTTTTAATTATTAGTGTGACATTGTCATCAATTTTGTGAATAAATACATATTCATAAATCTATTCGTAATTTGGAATCAATAAATTATTATCTCATACAAAATATTCTTTTGCTAGTGTTTTTTTTCTTTTTATTTAAAAAAATTATCATTAATTTAACTTATAAATACAATTTGATACCAAATTTACATGCAAAATTTTCTATTTAGGCATCTCAATAAAATAAATAAATAATTTTTTCTTAACATTGATGTATGGTGACAAAAAGCATTAAATAAATATTATTAATTTGAAACTTTTCTTTGGGCGATATATATATATATGACTACAATCTCATATTGTCTAGTTAAGACATTCAATGTATGTTTATATTCCACTCCACAACAATGACAGTAAGTGAGAGAAATGGATCTCATGTGTACAGGTATCGAATTAAAAATTCAATTTTAATGCAAATCGGTTGCATGCGAAATAAACACAAGGACCCAGTCCAAGCTAATGTTTATTTTTGAGATTAATATTAATAATTTGCTACTTCCTCATGCCCTGCTTGCTGGGTTTTATAATATTTTTCTATTGAAGGATACGACATAATATATCTCATAATTAAGGGTGAATTATCCTTAAGGATGGTACATTGATAAAATAATTTCCGCATTTTACCCTATAATAAAGTCATTTAAATTTCTTAAGTGATATTGTGTCTAAATTCACTAATTGGAAACATTCATGATTCTTCAATACAAAGATCAGTAATTCAGGAAGGACGGTAGAAATATTTGATGGCGTTCTTAAATATTGCATATAATTGAAAAAAAGATTGGTTATTAGGGGGCTAATGTTGATTTTGTATTAAATAATCCCAAAAAAAAAAAAGAAGCAATTTTCAACAAAATAAGCTGGACATGCTATTCAAATAACTGGAACTGCAATTATATTCAAACCTCTTATATGACAATAACTCCATGAAAACAATTTCTCATCCCGAAATATTATTTAGGCCAAATTCATAGCAACTTAGCAGGTACCAACCGGCATAAATGATCATAATAATATTATAATGTCTACGGTTGAACCGACCCTTCCATGTGGATTCATGTTATCTTATTTTCAATTTCAAGCTCTGGCTACTTCCTTTCTCTGAATAATAAATGCAATATTTTTCACTTTTTAACTCTTAATTTTTTTAAAAAAAAAATGTGATAGCTATAAATCGAAGAGTATGGTAGGCTTACCCAATTTCAAATGGAAAAATTGCTTTCATGATCTGTTCTGATACTGCACCTGAATTGTAGTTTTTTTTTCTTTAAAAAAAATTCTCATTAACTAATACTCAGAAGGTCTGGATTATCAACGGTCTAACACAGCCCATCTTGCATAATCACTGCCAAAACCGCATTACAGCATTTGGCTTACAAGAGGAGCCAACACATTACTGGTTTGAAGGATTTTTACCTGCAGCTGGAGGATTAGATTTTTCTCCCCCTCCTATTTTGAATCACTTTTATCAAGTGCCGGCAACGAGTCTTGCAGTATCTCAGCTGCACGACCAAGTTCCTGCTCAGTTACGATCAATGGAGGCACCAGCCTCACAACATTTCCCTTTCCAGCAGTTAATACAAGAAGGCCAGCATTTCGACATGCATCCACCACTGGTGAAGCTGGTACATCCAACTCAATTCCGATAATAAGACCTAGCCCTCGAATTTCTTTCACATGTGAATTTCCACCAAGCTTCTGCTTTAAGGTTTCTTTAAAGTATTGCCCTTTCTCAGATACACTGGATAAGAAACCCGGTTGTGCAATCTTCTCTAGAACTGTAAGAGCTGCATTACAGACAAGAGATCCTCCAGCAAATGTACTTCCATGGTCCCCATAATTTATGGCTGAAGCAACTCGTTCAGTCAACAACGCAGCTCCTATGGGTAAGCCTCCAGCAAGAGGCTTGGCAAGTGTCATTATATCTGGGAAAACACCATATGCTTCATGGGCCCAGAGAAATCCTGTTCTGCCTAAACCACATTGCACCTGCAGGACAAGGAAACATGCAACTTAGTCTATTTCTTATAAACTTCATGAAAATAAATATACATTAACCAAATTCTATGTTTGGAAGAGTCAACAATGAGCAAAAGCCACCTTTTCTATAATAAATCTCAAACATTCAGCAGGAAAAAAAAAAAAAGAAAAAGAAGACTAGGTCCATACAAGCCATTGCACCTAAGACAACGGACTTATATATTGGCTATGCCTCTGTCTCAAGCTGATATCACACACAGTCAAATTTCTCAAAAAATGGAAAACAACAAAAGCACACCTTTGGACCATTTCATTTAAATGTCAGTTGTAAACTGATATTGAATAGCTGATTACCTCATCAAAGACCAGGAGAGCCCCAGCATCATCACAAGCAGCCCGCAAAGCTTCTAAGAATTCCTTTGTAGCACTATGAATTCCCCCTTCACCTTGGATAGGCTCAACAAAGACTGCAGCAGTTTTCCCACGTTGAATTGATTCTCTTGCTGCATCTATATTTCCATACTCTAGAAATTTTACCCCAGGCATGAGAGGTTCAAAAGGTGATCGGTACTGTTCTTTGCTTGTCAGGGCAAGAGCACCAATGGTCCTCCCATGAAAGCAGTTAGAGAAAGATAGGAATTCTGTGGCTGGCTCAGCAGCACTAGGGCTAGAGTGCCTCTGATATTTCCTAGCAAATTTAATAGCTGCTTCATTTGCTTCTGTTCCAGAGTTTGTGAAAAATACACGATCTGCAAAAGAATAATCTACAAGACGCTTAGCAAGCTCCACCTGCAGCAACAGCAGAATAATTCTTAACTTAGAAAATGTTTAGCATACAAATTCACATAAATCCTTGCACACAAGTATAGATTGGAATCATTTGTACAACTATAATTCCACCAATTTTTCACCAAAATAAAAACCTCTTAATACAGCTCAGCCTACAAATCTTACAACCTCTTCAATGCCTGAAGATCAAGCTCCGCCAGCCATAAAGTAAATAGGGAAAGATGTACTTTTTTTTTCTCGCTTTTCGAAAACCAACTCCAATGAAAGGTATAAAGAAATACAAAGATCGCTCTATCTTGCAGCTTCAAACTCATATTAAGAAGCCTAAGATTTTACCCAAGACAATTAAAATGAAGACAGTAGAATGGGTAATTGAGGGCATTTGCTAAAAACGTTTTATACCCTCTTCAAATTCATGAACTTTCCAGTTAAACAAGCAATTAAGAACGCAAATTCAAAATGAACATGAAAAACAAAAGGAGGAAGCAGAGAAATTAATCGAACCTGAGGAATGGAATAATACACGTTACTGACATGGGTCAACACATTAGCTTGATCAACCACAGCTTTGACCCAGTCCGGATCACAATGACCCAATGCATTCACTGCAATCCCTGAAGTCATGTCCAAATACTCTCGCCCTTCAACATCATACAATTTACAGCCTTTGCCACTTGCCAAAACCACCGGAGCCCTAGCATATGTCCCCACTATTACCTTCTTCTCCACCTCCATCACTTCCTTGCTCCCTCTCGCCACTCCAATTTCCCGATCAACGTGCGGCGATTTCACGTCCACGTTCAGACACGAGGTGGCTATTGGTTTCCGGGCGTAGAATCTTACTTGCTGCCTTTGTCCTTTCTCAAAATTGACTAAACGGCGAAGATTCAGCGACGGCAAGATTGCAGCGTTGGAGCAGAGGTGTAAGGAAGAAGAAATCATTTTTTCCTCAAACTCTAATTCAAAATTCAATCTTACGTCAGCAATGGCGGTAGATTCTATTTCAGTTCAACGGAAAACAGCAAGAAATGAGTTTGATCGCTAGTCGGAAATGGAAGGTGAGAAAGGGAAAGAGCAGCAAGAATAAGGTTCTTACCAAGGAGATTGTCTTGTTCAGACACACAACTGCTCAACTGACCAATACCAGACTTTTGCTACAGTGAAGAGGCGGCTCAGTTGGCTTCTTCTTGTTCGTCGGGCGGCGAAATCTGAAGAGAAGGGGAATACACGTGATATAGGCCTTGTCATGGGAAGGGCCTACAGCCCATATTTCTTTAAAATTTTAATCCCTGTGAATTTTATGATGAAAAATTGGTGGCACGCAGTTTTATTTTATTTTATGTTCGTCTTGTAATGAAATATTTTCATCATCTCTTTCACACTTAAGAATTGATATGTTACCATTAATTTGATGATTACTATAATAATTCAATCCATTGAAAATTAAAGAGTATATATTAATAAATTTTTGATATTCAAACCTTAAAAATGATGAAATTGAAATCAGTTTATACTATGTAAAAAAAAGGCAAACAGAAGCTCTCGTCTTATTGCAAATTCTTTCTTGATTACATTAGTACTGACCAAGTTGAAGGCAAAGATGAAAATACCACAGGCAATGGGATAGAAGTTAATCAGTCATTGATAATCCCCAATTAATTAGCTAAAACCTATCGATGATTCTCATTGTAGGTTCACAGAGATCTCCATAAACATTCATTTCATAATTAATGGTAGGAGGAACATCCCATTTCTGCCCCTCGATATTCTCAACGCATGAAAGCTAAGAACACAGAACGGCAAGCAGAATCATAATTCTTACTCTTCAAATAGATAACCACTTCAGATAAATCTTCAAGTGCATGTCTGTACCCTTTTGCTGCAACCTCGAAAAACTTGCGCTTGGATTCATTGGCTAACAATGACATATTCTTAAGAGTCACTGCTTAGACAGTATGTGAGTTGCAATCCCTATCTCATCTGCGTTTTTGGCTTCTGGGTCTGATTTTAAGCATTGGGTGCATAGTTGAGGGCTTTCTGTGGGGTGACATTGTGCTCTATTAGTTCATCATTGGCTGAAACAAACTTGTGGGTTTCACGGAAGGTGGGAAGAAGAGCAACAATAAGAGTCAGGAGGAGGAGATGGCGAGTGGATTTTGTAACACAACTCATGTTTTTTTCGGTTTTCTAGCCAGATTCTCTTGCTGGTGCTTGTATTAAATCTTACTCAGTGTGTATATATAGATAGGAAGTATTTAGATTCCTAATGCTTGAACTGAGGACAACCTCCTTATAGCAAATGATAGAACTTATATTGTGTTAATCTGTAATTAATTGTGGAGTCATGTGGCAGTTTTGATCCTATAATGCTATGATTAACGCTGAAAACAAACATGATCTATCCTTTTATTTTAGGTAAAAGCTCCAAAATGGCATACCTTGATTTTAGAGGACAATACACATTTATTTCATTTTCCTTTAATAAAAATAGAGGATTTTACTACACATTCAACTTAATTATTTTTTTCTCCACTCGTATTCCATGTTTTATCAATTAAACAAGAATACAAACCAGAGAAAATAGCAGCAATTCAAAAAAAGGGGAGGGAAGCTTCTTAGCCTCTATTTAATT
>CANXYI011071711.1:0-16145 GCA_948208565.1 Hura crepitans
TTTGCCAACATTAATACAAGTTGATTAACATTATAGCTTTATTATGGAAAACGATGCATTATTAGCTAATTTCATTAACTCGATACATAATTTACACCTAAAGCTTATTAAGAAAATTTTAGAAACATTTTTAACTAACAAATATCACAAAATGTTGCATAAAATGCAAGTAGTATTACTAGAAAGATATAACACTATTACTGGTCCTCTCAAGTTCATTAATTGGCATATAGATCACCTTTATTTAAATTGCATGTATACTTTAGCGAAGGATGTAATCTACTTTCTTAGAGAACCTATCTTTATCTATGGTATTTATGTAAATGATATACTATTGTGATAATTTTATATTATAAATGGTTAAATTAGTGTTTTGCTAAATGGATGCTTTATTCTGAACATTCAAATTTCTTCACACAATAACTTTTTAACTTCAAAAATCATTGGCAATAGGTTGAAAGACTAGAAAATCAAAATAGGGGTATATGTTTATTAGTTATGTTTAGAATAAGAAAGTGATGGGAATTTGAAGAAAAAAAGATTGTTTGTATTTTTCATTGCCTCAGTCAAATATGGGAAAGCTTTGATGAAAATTTCATATTAGATCCCATTAATAGTCAATAAGATTGGAATTATATTAAGGAGACTCTTTATAGTCTAAATGATTGAACAATTAAGGTTGTACCTATTCATTTGCTAAATCTAGCAACATATCATTTTAATGGATGACTTAAGTGAAATACACTGATTTTACAATTGACTGCAATATTGGCTTATCGCTATTTTAAAGCCATCTATGTTGATCGCCCTCTCACATATGTTTTAGCAAAAAGACCACCGATGGAAAAAGTGCCAATAAAGATTCCACCTGGATAGGACAATATTGTATAAGAAAACATTCAACCATAGCATATGATTTCCTCTTGAAAATGATTAGTCCATCGATACCAGGGGTTAATTCAGGTTAGCTAGAAGAGAATCCACCCCAAGATTATTTTGATGAAATATATGATAGAGAGATGGGAGAAAATCTAGAAAGACAGCAAGAAGAGGCCACTAAATCATTTTTTAGCCAAGATCTTATATGAGATCCAATAGGGAAAGGTAAAGATAATTATGGAAAAGATTTAGAGATGCTTCAAGAAGAAAGAACTAAGGTGAATCTAGTAGAAAATTTAAAAACAATTAGAACAATGAAAAAGTCTTTGAGTAGAATATAAAAGAAAATCAAAAAGAAATAAAGGAAAAATATTCAAAAGAGGATCCAAAAGAAGATCTAAAAGAAGACCTAGAAGAGGATTCAAAAAAGGATCCAGAAGAAGACATTTAGAAGAAATAGAAGAAGACCTAAAAGAAGACCCTTGTAAAGGCATAGAGGAAAACTCCAATAATGACAGTTTCAAGGAAGATTCAAAAGAAGACATAAATGACTTAAGGAGAGTTATGATGAGGAAGATTCAGAAGACAAAAGCATAGCTTTAGTAGTGGACAGTTCCATTGTCCCCACTAAATAATATAATCCCTTAGGAAGTAAAATTAAGTAATATATTTTTTATGAAAATTTTCCTATATATAAGCATGAATATAACAAAAGAAGCATGCCACTATTTAAGGTAATAACATTTTGGAAGATAGTGACATGTATCTCTTGATTGATGGGAAATAATATTATGTAAGATCCATATAATGAGTAGTTATGTTGTAAGGCTTTAGCTGTTATATAAAATTTTTTAATAAATATCATATGATATTGGAATCTAACATGTTGGCAAAGCAAGATTGTTACTTTCATGCATGTACACATTAAATAAATGATTAACATAAATTTTATGATGAACATTTTATAGGCACTTTTGTAATTTATATTACTTCCCCAAATTCACAAGATGCAAACACCTGAATCTTCAGAATTCTCTATAACTTACATTTTAGAATTAGAGTAGTTAGCCAAAAAAGGAATCGAATGGGCTGAAAATAGGGAGAGTTTGTTAAAAGGAATTAATATGGAATTGCCTGAAATTGCACATTTGGATTTGCAATATAATCATTTAGTTCCTATAAAAGAGCCGTGGGAGCATTAACACTTGAACAAAGGCAAACCTTTGATAATCAATATGAATGTATTGCTTATCTAATATGATTAAAGCTAAGATTAGATATTAGGATGCTAGTTATAGATGTTTTACATATAGGGATATCGATATGGCACTTATATTGAGGAGTATCATTTGATGCTAAATTTAAAAGGGATTTTAAGCCTTATAAATGTGCAAAAACTAAAAGAGGATTGAAATAATTAGTAAGAGTTATGGGAATTTATGCTAACAAGTTATTAGGATGGGTAGAACCTTTAACTAAAGCAATAAAAGTTGAACCGCTTTTAAAATTTGTATAAACTAACATTCACCTAGATAGTTGCTTACTAGGATGAGCACTTTGCATTTATGGAACAACACTTTTTCCAAAAACCTTAGGCATGATTGAGGAAAAAGTCATAATTTGCTTCATAAAGGCAGCATGGAATGGAGCCTAGTTTTGGCATTTTGGTAGAAACCTTTAGAGGTTCAAATACTATAAGAATCATTAGAGGGGGTCGATTCATAACTTACTTACCACTTCTCTATATGTGAGTCCTAAACTACTTTTAGTGCCCTTTAAGTTTTAAATTCCTTACAATCAAATATGATGAAAATTTCAATAAGTGTACCAAACATGTTTCACAATTTGGCAATTTAAGTGGCCAAAATTATAGCCCAAAGTGAATGTTTTGTTGTAATTCCTTCATTTCATAATTTTGAGAGTGAGCACATCTTATGGATACCCTTTTAGAATGATCACAAAAATTTATTAATTAGCAATTGGAAATTCCCTTAGATACCCTTGCTTAGTCTATAGGGAGGGATGGCTTATGCACGAACCATGTTCAGAATACATTTAGGAGCAATTCAGTTTGTTCCAATCAATAAAGGATTACACGTATTTGATTTCAATTATAGGGAGAACAACATAAAAGGGAAGGTAAAAGAATAACAAGATTATGGCAATATGTAAAAGTGTTGATGAAGACTACTCTAAGTGAATTAGTGATCGCAAGTTACCATGAATGGCAATAAAAATGTGGAAAAGTGTTAATTCCCCCAATAAGATAAGGATTAATAAAAGGAAAGCACTAATAGAGGAAAAAGCACACAATCCTAAATAGCTTGTAGTTGATATGAAAAAATGGATAAGGATTGTAACAAAGGTAGAACAAAAAATATTAAAAAGTTCATATGTTACAAAATTAGCTTGTAGAGATGAAAATGAGTCATGTAGAGGAAACAAAAATTTTGAAATAGGAAAATAACCAGCTTTAAGCTAAAAATGAGGGATATCAAGTTACCATGAATGGCACCAAAAACATGGAAAAAGGGTTCGTTCCCTCAAAAAATAGGGATTGATAAAAGGAAAGCACCAATAAAAGAAAAAGCATATAGTTTTAAATAGCTTGTAAATGATATGACAAAATGGATGAGGATGGTCATAATGGCAGAATAAAAAACATTCAAGTTAGAAAGGCATAATGATAAGTTAATGGAAGAAGTTCATATGTTACAAACTTAGCTTGTAGAGATGAAAATGAGTCATGCTGAGGAAACAAGAAGTTTGAAATAAGAAAATAACCAACTATGAGCTAGAAATAAAATTGGTTCAAAAAATGCAGGCACTTTAAAAAGGAAAGAAAATGGACCCAAATAACTTGGCGATAAGAAAATATCAAGAAAAATGTGCAAAAAGTCAAATGAGGGATCTGCAAAAGTGATATGAGAAATTAATACAAGAATATAAGACATTATATACTTATTTAGATAAGTTGAATAGAGAGATCAACTAGTGCAAAATTACCATGGATAAGTATTGTCATAATTATTGCAAAGTTAAAGATAAAAAGAATCACATTGAAAGAACTATATGAGAAGTAGCCAATAATGCAATCATCTTTGCACATAGTTTAACATACTTTAAGGATGCTTATGTACCCAATGACCTTAAAGAGGAGAATATAATCCTTTTCCTAGGAAAGCTTCACAATTACCTAGAATACTTGGGTCAAATCATATGAATTAGGGTGTAACATCATTTTTCATAATACTTGTTAAGCCTTAGTAACTAGTTATGTGTATGTTAATTAAGAAATTTTGAATGTATTAAATTTGATTAATATAGCATATATGTTATTTGGTGTATGATGTATATGCAAGAAGTTTCATTTAATGTGTCATTGAATAATATAGTAATAAAGATAATTTTTTAAATAGGTAATCAAAATATTATACCAAATTAATCAACCTATTCTTTCTAGATATCCATATTTAACTTATTTGTGAAAAAGCCAAATGGATGAACAAACACAAGAAGAATTCAAGAAGGATATTAGTCAAATTAAGGAACAATTAATAGATGTAAACACTATAAAAGAGAAATTAGCTAAAATAATAGAACTACTTAAAAGAAAGAGCATTATGGAAGAAATGCCAGCTACTCTTCTTATGGCTTTGCCTGTAATAGTATCTAAAACCCTTATTATGAGACAAACATCTCAAAGGTTATTTCATGAAAAGAGTTCGATAAAATAAAAAGAAGAAATAAGCATAGTCCCAAATTTAGAGGATCCTAAAGTACAAGCTAATAAAAAAAGTTCAATTGATGGAGGAATGATAAAAAAATTAAGATTGTTGAAAGAAAGATTGAAATCAATAGAAAGGATAAATATTAATGGGATAATAGATGCTATATAATTATACTTGGTACTCGATGTAGTTATCCCCACCAAATGTAAAACCCTAGAATTTGAAAAATATGAAAGGAAGAGTTGTCCTCAAAGCTATTTGTATATATATTGCAATAAGATGGCTACACATGTCAACAATGAAAAATTACTTATTCATGTATTTCAAGAAAATTTGAGAGGACCCACTTTGAGGTGGTATATGTAATTGAAAATAGTTATTTTCAAAGGTGAAAGGATTTGGTAGATATATTTTTTAAATAGTATAAGCATAATGTTGATATGGCTCTGAGTAGGGATGACCTTTATGCCATGGAAAAATAATCCATTGAAACATATAAGGATTATGGTCAAAGATGGAGAGATAAAGTACCCCAAGTTATTCTACATTTCACAGTAAAAGAAATTATATCCAATTTCTTAGACACTTTAAGTCTTCCTTTTTACAGCATGATGTTAACTAACACCATAATGAATTTTTATGATTTCATCATGGTAAGAGAAAATATTGAGCAAGGTAGAAAGAAAGGGAAGTTGAAAGAGCAAGTTATTGAATCTAGTAGTTCAAAAAAGCAATATGTAGGCAAAAAGAGGGAAGCAAATGATCACATGATAGGAGGAAATAAAAGAAAAACAAAGGAACAAAATACCTTTGCAACTCACATAGCACCTACCCCTGTGCAAATGCAATACCTAACTCAATCCATAACCTTAGGTTGTCAAAAAGAGTAGAGTTATAGGAAATAATGAGCCCCAAAAATATTTAATCCAATTTCTATCACATATACAAAGTTATTACCCAAATTACTGCAAAACTAATTTGATTAGTTTATCTCCTCTCAAATCATTAATACTACCATATCCCCAATGGTATGATGCTAATGCAAAGTGCAAATATCATGCTAGAGCAATAGGACATTAAACAAAAAACTATTTGGCATTGAAAAGAAAGGTACAATGGCTAATAAATACTAGATGGCTTAAATTCAATGAAAGGGAGCAAAGCCCTAATGTTACCACCAATCCATTACTAATTCATGAAAGAGGAAGAATAAATGCTCTTGCTAATAGGAATAAGGATAGGGAATTAAGCCTATGCAATTTGAGGAAATCATACAATCTAAAATGACTGATGGATCTTTTAACTCAAATTAAGTTATTATCAAGAAATTTAGATGAACAAAATGCACAAGAAGAACTTCAAAGGCTATTGGTCGTAAAATTCATAGTAACAGGTATAATAGAGAAAGAAATAATAGTTATAGAAAAAATGAGGATAAGGAAACCAAAAAAAAATTCTTATAATTATTCATTGCCTACTTTCCTCAAAGAAAGAATTAGTGTAAGTAATGACATTTGTGATGGCAAAACTTACTCTAAGATGACTAAAGCCTTTTCCTTATTAGATACTAAGCTAGTGGCTTAGAAATATGGATATTTAGTAATTCAACAAAATGAGTTAAAAAATATATAGTTACCAGGACCTTTAAACAAGAATATTACTAGAGTCAGAGGAATGATAAAAAGTGGGATGTGTTACATTTTTTATGATGTAAATCAAAAAAGAAATAAAAAGCTAGAGAAATGCATAAGGAAAAAGATAAAGAAGATAATTATGGTGATGATATATTCCTAGGAACATAATTAGAACATGTTTCTGAACAAAAAAAAGATGGTTTCAGAAGAAGATATTGAAGAATTTTTAAAGTTGGTCAAGCAAAGTGAATATAAGGTGATTAAACAACTTAACTAAACACCAACTCAAATTTTTCTACTTTCTTTAATCATGGCATTAGAGCCTCACTGAGCTATATTATTAAAAATATTAGATCAAGTGTACATCTATCATGACATTTCCATAGAGAACGTCAAATAATATTATTAGTCATGTAATGTCTATTAATTATATTGTCTTCAAAGATGATGAGATACCTTAAAAAGGAACTAGGCATGTCAAAGACGTACATATCTCTATGAATTGTAGAAATTATTTAATCACTGAGGTGTTGGTTGATAATGGCTCCTCTTTAAATGTAACTCCTAAATCTACTATGAGTAAACTCCCTTTTGATATGTCATTTATAAGGCAAACTTCTATGATTGTTAAAGCTTTTGATGGCATAAGAAGAAATGTTATCGGTGAAATTGATTTCCCCATTCAAATAGGTCTAACTTTGTTCAATATAACTTTTCAAGTGCTAGATATAAATTCTACTTATAGCGTGTTATTAAGAAAACCTTAGACCATAGTGCTAGAGTAGTCCCATTTTCCTTGCACTAAAAACTAAAATTTGTCATTGAATGATGTTTGATAGAGGTATATAGAGAAGAAGAGATTTTTATATCTAAACCTATCAATGATCAGTACACTGAAATAATAGAAAAGGCAATTGAAACTTCTTTTCAAACATTCAAAATAGTAAATGTAACTTATGTACTGCTCAAAGAAGAACTAGCAATGTCACATTTTTCTAAAGCTTTATGAATGACTACATAGATAATGCTCGAATAAGGCTATTATGCAGGAAGAGGTTTAGGAGAAAATAAGTAGGGAATAGTCAAATCTATGGAACTTATAGGTAATAATAGTTAAGTAGGATTAGGATATCACTTAACTCATTATGACAAAATGACATTCAAATTTATGTAATGAGAAAAAATTTTGGCTCAAATTCATAAATGAGAAGTGGATTCCCCCCAAATGGAAATCCCACATCTGAAATAAGTATTTAAAAGTTTTGGATGGTTCATACATGAATTCAATAAGACTATAAAAGGGTGCAATGTATCGGGGATAGAAATTGCTATGGTGAAATCAAAGGATGGAAAAGAAACACCGAAAGATTATTTATATCTTTGCAAATCAAATCAAGAATTTGATAATTTGAAGATTTTGGAATTTCCCTCCATATTGAAGTAGTGTCTTCATTAACTAATAAATCTTATAATGAGACTATTTTATATATAGCTATGTTTTAAGTAACTTTTTAATTTATGTAATGATATCCCTTTTAGCTATATCCATGGCTAAAGGTTTAATATGCTGGGCTTTCTTATCCTTTCATAATAAATTTATGTTTCACTTTATATTCAATTTTTTTCATTTATCATAAGAGCAGTTCCTAAAATTACATTTAGCTTTCATATTTACTAAGTTATAATAATTCTTTAAATGACATATTTGAAGAGAAACCAAAATATAATTTTGATTGTTTAATATATAAAGTAGACTCAGGGGAAGAAAAAGAAGAAGATGAAGAAATACTACCCAAAATGGAAAGATTGTTATATTAGAAAGAGATGACTATGGAACTATAACAAAAGCCTATAGAAGTGATAAATCTAGGGATAGAAGAAAGTCTTATCGAAGTTAAGATCAATCATAAATTACCTGATGAGTTAAAAGAAAGAATGATTGAGCTTTTAAAGGAATTTATGGATATTTTTGCATAGTCTTATTAATTTATGCCAAGTCTCAACATTAACATAGTAGTACATAAATTACCTTTAAAACTAAAATGCCGACTAGTTAAACAAAAACTATGGAAAATGAAACATGATATACTCTTGAAAAGTTGGAAGCTAGTTTCTTAGCAGTAGTGGAGTATCTTAAAGGGGTGGCAAATATCTTGCCAATTCCTAAAAAAGATGGAAAGGTAAGAACGTGTGTCGATTATTAAAATCTAAATAGAGCAAGCCTAAAAGATGATTTCCTTTTACTGCATATAGATGTATTAATAAATGATGTAGTAGGACATTGGTATTTGTTATGGATGGATTTTCAAGATATAATCAAATCAAACTATTTTGGAATGACAAAGAAAAAATGTGTTTTAATACCCTAAGTTGAACCTTTTACAATAAGGTCATGCCATTTGGGCTAAAGAATATAGGAGCTACTTATCAAAAAGCAATGGTAACCTTATTTAATGACCTGATGCATATAGAAATAGAGGTGTACATTGATGATATGATAGTTAAGTCTCACCCTAAGGAAGACCGTGTAGAAATATTAGAAAAAGTATTCAAGACATTAAAGAAATATAAACTTATGTTGAACTTGGCAAAATGCATATTTTGGAATAACCTCTAAAAAATTATTAGGATTTATAGTAAGTCAAAAAAGGATAAAAGTAGACCTAGATAAAGTTTGAGCTATAAAGGAAATGTTACCTTTTGGAATAGAAAAAGAAGTCTGAAGCTTTAAGGGAAAATTAAATTATATAGCTCGATTTATATCTCAATTGATAAACACATCTGAACTAATTTTTGTGTTGCTATGGAAAAATAATCCAAGCCAATTGGCTGTGAAATGTTAATGACCATTTCACAAAATCAAAGAGTGTTTAAAAAAAATTGCCTATTTTGCTATCTTCAATCCTTGAGAAACTGTTACTATTATATTTAATGATATTTGAGAAGTCTTTAAGAGTAATGTTATGGCAAAATAATGAAAAAGGAAAAGAACAAGACATATATTACGTAAGCAAGAAGTTCATAAACTATGAAGAAAAATATTCCCTTTTAGAAAAAAACTTACATAGCATTAGCATAGAATGCAAAACACTTGAGACATTACACATTATACCACACTACTTATATAATATCTAGAATGGTTCCTATTAAATACATCTTTGAGAAACCAATGCTCACTGGAAGAATTGCCAAGTGGCAAGTGTTACCATGTGAATATGAAATTGTCTATATCCCCCAAAGAGCTATTAAAAGAGGAATGATTATGGAATTCTTAACAAGATAAGCCATTTAAAAAACACAAGAAATTAATATAGAATTTCTAGAGAGAGCATGATGGCTTTGGAAAAGGAAATAGAAAATTCAAAGAATCGGATCATCAAATTCAATGGTGCTTCTAATGCACTAAGACATGGAATATATGTGATTTTAATAGCCCTAGATGGGAAATATTTTCCAATAACAACAAAAATTATGGTTTGAATTTAATAACAATATGGCTAAAATAATGCTTGTGTGATGGGATTACAAATGGTGAAAGAGATAAAAGTTAAAATGGCAGAAGTTTATGAGGACTCTGCTTTGGTTACAAACTAATTATATGGAATATGGGAAACTAGAGATGTTAAATTAGTACCACATCAAGAATATGTTCAAGATCTTGCACAAAAACTTTGAATTTATCAAGTTCGAACATATTTCTTGAATACAACATCAGATTGCATATGCACTGGCAACATTTGTAGTTATGTTTTGATTAGATGATTGTAGAAAAATGTCACCAATTAAAATCAAAATTAAGGGAACCTAAACTTATAGCTTTAACATTAAGAGTGAGATGGACAAGAAACCATAGTATTATGATATCATGTAATATATCAAAGAAAGAACATATCTAGAGGTTGCAAATGAGAATGGTAAAAGAACCATTCATCATTTAGTAGGTAGTTCCTTTTTAACAGGAAATGTTCTTTATAGAATAAACTATGACACTGCTCTAATTAGGTGTGTCAATGAAAAAGTGTCCCAAAGATTAATAAAAGAAGTGCATGAAGCATTCTATGGTACTCACTTAAATGGCCATACATTTGCAAGAAAGATTACAAAATTAGGATACTATCAGGCAAAGATGGAATTATATTGTATAAATTTTCTTTATAAATTTCCACAAATGTCAAGTGTATACTAATGAAATTAATTTGGCAACTTCAAATATGCTAACGAAATTAATTTAGCAACTTTAACATTAAAAGTATTGTCCTCTCCTTAGCCATTTGTAGTTTTGGGACCTAATGTCATTAGCCCAGTTAAACCAAAAGCAATAAATGATCATCACTTCATATTGGTTGCAGTTGACTATTTCACTAAATAGGTAGAAATAGTTTCATACACTAATGTGATAAAAGAGGTAATGATTAGGTTTATAAAACAATATCAATTATAGATATGGATTTCTAGAAACAATAATCATGGATAATGCTAAAAATTTTAATAATAAATCAATGGAAGGAATATACAAATAGTATAAGATTATCTATCATAATTCAACTCTATACAAGCTTAAGATGAATAGAGTAGTAGAAGCAACAAATGAAAACATAAAGAAACTAGTTTAAAAAATGGCCATTACCTAAAAAGATTGGCATGAAATGTTGCCTTTCGTACTTTATGGTTATAGAACAATAGTAAGAACTTTCTTTAATGCCACTCTACATTCCCTAGAATATGGCATAGAGGCAGTATTGCCTATTAAAGTAGAAATCCCATCCTTATGAATTATCTTGGAAGCTGAATTAGATGATAATGAATAGGTGTATAAAAAATATGATCAATTAAACCTGATAGAGGAAAAAAGGTATCAAAAATGGTTTATAAAGGCCCACACAAAGAAAATAAAGCCTAGAGAATTTTAAGAAGGAAACTTAGTTTTGAAAAAGATTATCCTTAGACAACAAGAACTAAGAGGAAAATGGGCACCTAAATTTGAAGGCCTATACATCATGGAGAAAGCATTTTTAAAGGGAGCACTAATTTTAACAAACATGGATAGGGATAAACTTCTAAAACTTGTTAATCCTTCATGACATATAGTCCTTCAAACTTTAACAAACAAGGAAACCTATTAATTCAATCTGATTGCCAAACAAGACTAAAGTGTGTGCACATAACATGATATCCGATCTCTTCATAGTTAACATTAATTTGAAAACATTTGATCAAGCATACATAAATAGCAAAATGCGAGTTTTAAAAAAAAACTTTCAAAAATTGAGTTACATATTCAAAATTAAGGATCCTCATGCCAAAATTTTGATAGCATAATGGCTGTAATGGGTACTATTCGCAAAATTTGAACAATAACCTATAATCAAGAAAAACACTTCTAAAAAGTTTCTCAATCCATTTCCTAACTCCACAATCCTCTTGATCACTCCAAATCAACATCAACACAGCCTCAACCTCAAGAAGAGAAATCAATCATGCATAAATCAATTCAAAATATTTAAACTAAGTTTACAGACTATATATAATTTTATATTACAAAACACTTCAGTTAAAGCCTAAGACTAATTATATCCAACATAAGAGTGCTTTTACTATGTCTATACATCTCATAATCTAATTGCATACATAAAAAATGTACCAAAATATTGGTCTTCTCTTTCTTGTCTAGATGTTCCAGGGCTTGGTCTCAATTGTCCTTTCAACCTACACATCACAAACAAAATGATGCACTAAGCATTTTGCTTAGTGGTGAAATCAAAGTAATTCATGTAATATGCCACATCATTAATAAATATAACCATTATCCTTATTTATCACCATATACATAATTCATGATGTGCAAAATGCTATATAACATGCACGAGTTAAGCATTGACATAAAAATGATAAAATTCATATAGGAACATGGATAGTGTATTCCACATGCAAATTTGGTAATTTCATGCATAAAGAAAAGTTCATTATTATACATATCATAATGTAATTATTATTTGCCCATATGACCAAAACACATGTCCTATAGATAACGAGGGTGGATGGCTAGTATAACCTCCATAAACCTAAAGGTCTATCTACCAAAATAGATTCGAAGACCAAATCTAACATGATGGCCATTATGACAATTTATGAACCCAAAGTTCATCTACCAACATAGATCTGAAGATAAACATATTTAGGCCTTTAAGTCAGACTATAAGTGAACCCTAGACCAAAAAAAAACATTAAATAGACCATAGTGCCCTAGTAGCTACTACTATACCCTTAGTTAATCGGTCAACCTACCTATCTAGGTTGTTAAGCATATAGGCTATCAAGCATGTTTATTTTTAGTTATACCATCTTAAGTAGCTTAAAAATAACTTTTACTTGTGTGAGGGTCAACAAATGATGCAATTGCGAAATTTAGCATATTTATGATATTAGTTATGATCATAAACATCATATTAATGTAATGCCACATTCAAATGTCTATATTTACAAACATGTAGCCATATGTGCTCAAATTATCACTTCCAACTCATTTTCACAAATTCATTATCATTATCAAGTAATTGACTATAAATGACCATATCATGGTTAAGTTAAAGCATTTTTACATTAAGTGTTGTCTAATGTTTCATTTTAGCCACTAAGCTTATATCATGCATAAAATCCATATCTTTACACTATGCACCATAAAAGAATGTATATAAAGTCTAAATCTTACATAAAGTATCATACAACCTCATACATATATACATACATACATACATCACGTGCATTCATGCATAAATGCCACCAAAATTTGCATGATCATTATTATATAACTAATATGTAAGCCTTTATTCTTAACATCTCTTTTAGGTGCTTTATAATACATATATACACACTAGCATCAAACAAGGCCATTTGGCTATAAGGCTTCCACACACTAAAAAGGCATATTTTCCTTATTTTAATATGTAATACCATAATTCTATCATTAAACTATCATAATCTACTTTGTGCATATACATAAATAAGCATATCCATATTTAAATTCATTAGGGCCATTCAACCAACATGTTTCCACACATCAAGCATGTTCATTTTATAAAATTACACACACATAACAATCCTCTTACATCAATATAACATCCTTCATGTTATGTACATGTGTAAAAAAACACATACATCACATAAACCATTCGGCCAATCAGCCATTTCCTTATTCCATATCAATGCAATTAATTCTTATGTATTATACACATCACACACATTATTTATGCATCATATAAACTAATTCAAAGAGCAATTTACATAATTAAAGCTACTTTAATTTATTTATTACATATAACTACATACATTAAATATAATGGAAATTTAGGGCATTTTTAAATCATCATGAATTAAATCAATTTCACATACCAAAACGATCACAATGTGACCCTAAAGACCACTCACACCTTCATTTTCCCTTTATCCCCTATTTTGTTCGTTTTCTCAATTGCCCATTATAGATTTGACTTTCAAAAATTCTTAATAAATCAATGAAAACATAAAATGAGAAAACAAAAGCATAAATATGCTCTTGAGCACTTAGGGAATATAGAAAAAATGTCAGGTTTCAAAAATTCTTACCTGAACTGAAAATAGCTACTATTCATCCTGATTAAAACTAAGCCAAAACCTTCAATTTCTTTCAATTTTCTCACTTTTCCTAAGCTTTAAAGGTCATAGAGGCACCCAAGATTGGCTTAATTGAAGAAATCAGAGCTTAAATAGATGGCTTAAAGAAGAAAAATAAAAGAGAGGGAGAAGGAGCCGTCAACTCTTATTGGGAGAAGAAAGATAGAGGTTTGACCAATTAAATGGGTATTTGACCCTTCATATATTTTCCCAAAATTTTAATTATTTTCCCCATTTTTCTCCTCTTTCTCTTCCATTTTTCTTGCTCTTTAAAGCTCTATTTATCTTTAATTAACAATTCAAAAATTTAATTAATTATGGCCCCACAATCCTCTAAAATTTGGTGCTAAAAGAATGTGAAAAAAATGAATTATTAAATTATTTTTATGTTACCCAATTTTTAGATAAAATACTTCTCGACCTCCAAATATTCTAATTCTAGCACTAACAAGCTAATTAGAATTTTTGAGTACCAAGTCGTATAAGTCCCATAATTTTCTAAGCAACTTTTAAATTATTTTACGGTTTACCTTTGCCTTGGTCACTATTCACAAGACACTACCATAAAACTTTCTTACCATTTTTAACCAATAAATGATTTCCAATTGATTTCAAACTTTCCCCAAAATTCTTTTATGATTAATACTTTCATTCGGTAGCATTAGTGCATCTCGGGTCTCAAAAATACTATTCATCCTAGGAAAGTACTTGTAGACACCTTACCTTCGACCTATGATGATAGCTAGAGATAAACTCTCAAGCATAGTATAAAGTCATCAAGAGGTAGGTCCATACGAACCTACTAAACCAAGTCTGCATGGACTAACTATCTGAACAGGCTAAAATTTAGTCCATAAAGCCCACAAGCTAGCATGCCGAAAGCTTGGTCCACACAGACTAGTACATATAAGTCTGCACAGACCTGCCGATGGAAAGAGCACTCCGAAAGAAGAATTCATCATATTCAGTCTAAAAGCTAGAATCCCATTGGGATTGGGACTCCCTTCTAGATGAAAATAGGAAAACCTAAAGAGACTAAGTATAAATACTTCTCTACATCAATAGAGGAGGAGGAAGCTAAAAAATTACAACCTGAAACATACATTCAAGTGGCAGAAGGCATCTAGAAAATTAGAGAGCTTGGACTAAGAGTAATTCAAATCATCTTCACTTGAACCTTAAGACCTTTGTGCTATTTATATATACCTATTTTCGTCCGGCTAAATAATACTTAATTGTCAAACTTTTTATCATTTGCTAAAGTATGTTACTATTATTTTTGGTAAAAAAAAAGGAAATAATGAAGCATTATTGTTACTATTAATCATCTTATTAGGTCTAATTATTCTGAATGTTTAATCAAATTATCATTAAAAAAGAGAGGATAAGAATATGATAGGGCAAAAGATGAAAAAATATGGAATTATTAAAATTACGACATAAAAAAACTACTGTTAACTAATTAATCACTAGTAATTACAAATTAACATAAAATTAATAAATTACAAATTAGTAATTACAAATTAAAATTAATTAAAAATTAAAAATTAAAAATAATTACAACAAATTAAAATAAAAGGAAAATTCATAACAACAAAAAAAATTAAATTAATTACAATCCCAAATAAAATAAAATAAATAAAATAAATTACAATAAAAAGGAGAAAGACAAAAAAAAAAAGGGAAAAGAGTAGAAAATACAGACTGCAGGGCCAGCACAAGCTCAATAGTCCAAAAAGCACCCTACTGTAGCCCACTGTCAAGCCCATTACAACAGCCTCTCTACAAAGCCTAAGCCTAGGCCCATCTACTGAAATAAATATCAAGAATAGTAAAATGCAGCACAGTAAACATATAGTTAAATTACTATTCATAAAATTACAGAATTGCCACTACAGAAAATCTATAAAAACCAAAAAATTTAGCAGACAAAGGGGGGGAGACAGATCTGAAATGAGGAGAGATCTGTGGAGAGATACAAAAGAGGAGAAAAAATTGATACAGGGAGGAAAAAGTAAAAAAGAAAGAAGGAAAGAAGGCATAGAAAAAAGAGGGATACAAAGAGGAGGCTGAAAAAGAGGAGCCGGTGGAGAAAGAGAGAGAAAAAAAGGGCTGAGAAAGAGAGAGCAGAAAGAAATTGCAGAAAAGCAACATACCAGAAAAAAGGGAATAGCAAAGAAAGAAATCCAATAAACATAGCAAAGAGAGCATTAGTTTCAACAAGCTTCTAAAAAGGTGACATTCTAAAATT
>CANXYI011071895.1:0-10692 GCA_948208565.1 Hura crepitans
GTGCTTTTACTTTGCCATGATGTATACATAGCTAGGAGGTTGGATATAACTTAAGATACTTGACAGTAGTTGAGTGATCAATAAAGTTTTTTGTAATGCCCAAAAACCTCAGTTTCATGAATAGTAATTCTTGAGGCATGAATAGTATTTCTTAAGTAACTAGGTCACATTGAGGTGGTCTTGAAGGAGCACTACTCATAACATTGTGATGGGTGAAATAATGATAAAAATAAAGTTATTTTATGTAACCACTAAACTATTAAAAATTTTCACATCGATATCAAATGAATAGTGGCCTTACTTTATATTGAGTTGTAAAATGATCAGGATGTGCTCGACTGACCTAGAAATAGTAAAACCTAAAGGTTAAAAACTTAAATTACTCTAATGGTGTTGAAATCAAAATTTTCTAACATTGATAAGTATTTTATTTGAATTTCCTGAAAATGTGATTGAGTAATTAACCAAGTTTGTATTTTGGACTCGAGATTTTAGAGGTCTATAAATTGATAATTTCTATAATTTTGTGTAAAAAGGTATTTTTGGAGATATCAAACATTTAAATAACATTTTTTATCTTTAAAACATAAATTAGATTAATCTAGATCTTTGAATCACTTTGTGGTGCAATCATGGCCGTCCATGGTCTTAATAGAAATAGTAAAAGTGTATGCATGTGTACATAAGATCAAAACCATCTCTTATCTCCCATAGAACCTCCATACTTGACAGCATCATATTTTTATTTGCTCTCTCTAGTTTTTCTTCATAACTTTACCAAAGCTCACTGAAATCTCACACTTGATACATAAAAAAAGTCTTTACATCACCTCTAGAAACTAGTTTTTAGGTCAAATTTTCATAAGGAAGTGATTTGGAGGTAAAAAGAACACTTTGAAAGTTTAGGGTTTCAAACCCTTAAATTGAGATAACCCCTAAATTCAAACCCTAGCAATTTTCAGCATAATTAGGGATGCTCTAATTCATGATTTTAGTGTTATTTTTCAATTTGGAGTTGTATAGAATTCTCTATGAATTTTTCTAATAAAATTACTATTATGGTAATTAGAGAACTTAGTGGAGAATAAGGGCAAAGGCAAATAGAAGCTATAGAGTGTTATTTGAGATGCCAAACAATTGTTTTATAAGTGTATTCAATAAAATATATGAGTGTATATGTGGATTCTAAAAATTACCTAATAGGTATATTATGGAAATATCATTAATTTAGGGGTTAAAGTAACCCTAAAATAGAGATTATATCATGTTAATTAACTACAATGAATGAAAAATGGATTGAGAATGAGCTAAATGAAGAAAATGAGTAATGGTCAAGTTGTATGTATAATAGGGCATAGTTGGAATTAATGAAATTATTATGTAATGGATATAATCAAAGTTAATATGCTTGACTAAATGAGTATAACATGTATTGACTATGTCTATTGATGATTATGTAGAATGGTAGGATGTTAAACATGAAGTATGTGAATATTGTATGATGGCGTGTGTGACACATATTATTTGTTAACATATAAATTGGTAATGGTAAATTGTAATATACATAATGGAAATGGTTGACATATACACTGTTAACGGTAAATGGTAATGTACATAATAGAAATGTTATTACGGGAAGAATAATGTGAAATAGTTGTTCTTAATGACAATGTGTGGTGGCAAGTGATGAATGTGTATAATGAAAATTGTATAATGAGAAGAGTAATAGGAAATAATCATGAATGTAAAATGAAGAAAGGCAAGGATGATGTGACACCCCTTACTCGATCTAAATGCTGGCCAGTCGCCGAGCCTGACTGCGGTGTGTATGCATTTCCATGCTATACGAACTCTTATCATATTATCCTAATTAAAACATACTTAACATAACATTTAACTTATAAAAATATAGGTTTACAAAAAAATTTTCAAAAACTAGTTATTATCCTTATTTGGAAAATACTCATGTCAAAAATTCAATAGAATAATGGTTATACCGGGACACATCAAAATATGAATAGTAACTTATAAAAAAACTTCTATAACTTTTTCTCTTCATTCTCAACTCTTATGATCCTTCATATCACTCTAAAGCCATCAATCAACAGAACAACTCAGAGCATGCAACAGATATTTCAACATGCAGTCAGCACATATGAAGAATTAACTTTTTAAGTTGTTACATATCATTAAAAATAAAAAAATTAATAAATTCAACTAGTGTAGGTCTCATTCCCTATAATTACATCTATATGAGTGCTAACTAGTTACACATCATTAAATTTAGATACAAAATATACCAAAAGTACCAAAAGAACCTCTCTCTTGGAAACTTGATGATTTGATGTTTGCTTCTCAAATTGTCACCTTACCTATGCATCACAAAAATAGACAATGTGGTAAGCAATATCTTAGTGTTGTAATCGATATAAAATGTATAAATATGCCAATTAACATCATTTATTAATATATGAAGTATGAATATTCTCATTGGAACATGATATATAACAATAAACATATTACGCATAACTGCAATAACATGGCATAAAACATGCATATGTTGCTTAATAGAAATTATACATCACACATCATTAAGAACATGCCATTTATTAAATCCACATGTTCATTATTCATTAATATAAATTTATTAAGCCCATAATCAAGAAACCATTACACTATGGATAACGGAGTATCAGCAGACCACCTAAGCCCTCGAAACCACATAGGCCTCACACACATCAAGCCTGAAGGTTAAAAAATCATATCATCAACAAGTATCAAACTCAAAGGTTAGAAAATCATATTATCAACATGCATCATACTCGATGGTTAGAAATAAGATCCAAAGATCAATGTATCAAACCTAAAGGTTAGGATATAAAAAGTAGTATAAAGGTTCACACATCGCATCCCGAAGGCTACAGAGGTATTAAAATACCTTTACAGCTGCTATGACTCCTAGCTGGCCGGTTAACCTATCCAACTAGGCTATATGCTTGCATGGTCTATTAACCATTTACTTTTAGTTTCACCATATTAATATAGCTTAATATTTCTTTCAATTATATTGGCTTAGCCAACTAATAAGCAAACTAGGAAAAACATAATTATAAATTTATTACAAACATATGACATGCCATACCACATAATAATGCCATATATCAAGTTTTTACATGCAAATGCTAATTAATGCTTTATATCATTATGCTTTTCATATTACATGCATTACACATTTCCATGACAATGTATTTGCCATAAACATGGGCACACAACTTAAAAGCTCAAGCATACCATCATGGTACTCATAAATACATAATTCACATGCCACTAAGGCTTTCATCTTATTACATGTATGTCATGCATATCATGATCATGCATTAGGCATAATTATAAAGTAATATGCCCCATAAATTCATACCATGTCAAAAATGCAATATATCATACATTTTAATGATAAAAGAATGCATTTCGACATTATGATTCTTTTATGCCCTAAATACTTATAATATGATTTAAGCACATTATGACTAATCCATCAAACTTAACTCATTTCATTAATTATTTCCATAATTACAAGCATACTCAGTCACTAACAAACATAACACACATCACATCACCATTTACTTACCAAGGCCATTCAACCACTCCCTTACAAAGGTTTTATACTTACATTTCCTTAATATCATACATACCATTTTATTCCACCTTATCCAAATCATGGACATTACTCATGAACATCATTTCATCCTTATTATAAAGCATAATCATACTTAATTATTCCATAAGAAATATCATGCTTCATACATTTTGCATACATAACATGGCATATGCAATACATCAACTTTTCATGCACTTGACACCATATTGCACACTTGCACACATGTATATAGGCCATTTGACCATTATGCTTCTTATCGCACCATAATACCATTATTTTCTTATTTCATTATTTTTCATGTTTATATGATCAATTACATTTTTACATGGTTAATCATTATATATATACACATTTATGACACATACATATAGATACATGCATATAGAGTCAACATATGCATATCATCATAACACATGGCCATTTCAGCCATAATGTCCTCCAAGGCTCCAAACCTTCATCTCATACATCTAACATTATTCATCATACCTATATGGCTATAAAATATCATCCATGCACATACATCTCATTTCCCATGCATAATACACACTTACATACACATACTTGCATTTCCATTATTGTCATTATATCAACACATATTTATGTCATTCATCTAACATCATAATTAACTCTATTATATATCATTTACATCATTTATTACCATTAAATGCTATTTCATGCATTAATTCCATAAAATGCCATTGATTTCTCAATATAGAAATTTTTACACATACTTAAATTTGAGCAATTTATATCGATTACAATTACCAAGAGAGTTAAAACATATTCTTAAGGACAACTCACACCTTACTCTTCCCTTTATCTTATGTTTTGTTAACTTTTTTAACTGACCATTACAGATTTGATTTGTAAAAATTTATAATAAGTCATATGATGAATAAAAATAAAAATCAACCACATATATTTACTCTTGGGCTTTTAAGGAACCTAAGAAAAATGTCAAAATTCAAATAAACTTAACCAAAAATATTAGGTTATTATTAATTGAGTTTAAAAATCAAGCCAAACGCTTGATTATTCATTCAAATTGAGGAATTGGCTTACCGGGTTTATAGAGGCTTAAACTAAAGAAATGAGGCAAAAATTGTGCTTAAGGAACCAAAAAATAGATTCACTCCTATCTTTGGGTGTGTCAGCCACTCTTTAGCTTAAAAAAAGAAGATGACTTTTTCTTTTGACCAAAGTTTGACCTTTTTATACCATATGTGTTTTTTAAAATCTTTCTTGGCTCATTTCTTACATTCAAAAGGCCCATAACTTTCTATAATTCAAGCCTTAAAAACGTATAAAAATATGTTCCTAAAAAATGCAAAAAAATCTATTAAAGGCACAATATTTAAGGTTACCCAATTGTAGTGAAAATATTTTTTGATCTCCAAAAATTCCAATTCTAGTGCCAATAGGCTAATTAGAAATTTTGAGTATCAGGTTGTATAAATCCTAGAAATTTTTTAGCAACCTTTTGCATATTTTACAATTAAGCTAAAACTAGGTTAGTATTCATATGACACTGCCGTAAAACTGAACCATCATTTTCAACCATGTAAATAACTTTATTTTGAATTAAAATTTGAGGAAAAATTATGTTATGATTAATACTTCAATTTAGTAAAATTAGTACCCCTAGCAATGGAAAAATACTAACCATGCCTTGGGAAGTACTATTTATAACATCGAGATTTTTTAAGCGGTTACATTTCTTCTCCCCTTTAAAGAAATGTCATCTTTAACATTACTTGGCTCAAATAGTTGAGGATATTGCTTTCTCATCGAAGCTTTTGTTTCTCTTGTGGCTTCTTTAATCACATGGTATTTTTAAAGAACTTTTATTAAAGATACTATTTTATTCTAAAGCTCCTTCACCTCTCTGTCTAAGATTCTTATAGGTTCTTCTTCATAGGATAAATCTCGATAAAGCTCTACTTCTTGCACTAATAACACATATGTTAGATCTAATGTATATTTTCTAAGCATGGATATATGGAAGATTTCATGAATGTACTAAAGTTCAAGAGGTAAAGCTAGTTTGTAGGCTACTGGTCACACATATTATGTTAAACATAGGACTTAACTTGCCCTTCTTACTAAAATACAAAACCTTATTCCAAGGTGAAACCTTGAGAAATACTTTATCTTCCACCGTTTACTAAATATCCTTTCTCTTCATATTAACATATGACTTCTATTTGTCAAAAGCTACTTTTAACCTTTCCCTGATGATCTTTACTTTTTTTTCTCTACATCATTAATTAGATATGGTCCTAAGAGCTTAGTCTCACTGAGCTCATTATAGTACAAAGGAGTTATACACATCCTTTCATATAATGCCTCATAAAGAGCTATACCTAAACTCAATTGATGGCTATTGTTATAAGCAAACTTTGCCAATGATAGATAGCAATCCTAGCTACCTTTCAACTTAATGGCACAACTCCTCAACATATCTTCCAACACTTGTTAACCATGCTTCAACATAAGTATAACATCATATATTATTTAACATCAAATCATTCAAGTGTCAAAGGATTACTTGAATGACTCTTTTTGACTATTCGTCAATCTGTAGATGAAATGCCATACTAAAACTTAATCGAGTACCCAAGGCATTGTGAAGCTTCTTCTAAAACCTTAATGTAAATAATGGGTCCCGATTAGATATAACAAAGACGACACTCTATGCAAATTGACTATCTTATCAATATACAGTTTAACATGCTTCTCTAAAGAGTAGTCCATCCGTACTATTATAAAATGAGTATTCTTGTTCAAATGGTCTACCATACCCATACTAAATCACATATGCTCCTAGTCATAGTCAACACAACAATGAAATCCATAGTGTTTCTATATTATTTCCATTCTAGAATTGCTATAAGTTGAAGAAATCTAGATGGAACATGATGCTCTACCTTAATTTGCTGAGAAGTAAGGCACTTGGTATATATTCTAATACATCTATCTTCATACTAGGCCACCAATATGACAACTTTTGATCCCGATACATCTTCATGCTACTAGGATGCATAGCATAAAGGGCACTATAGGCCTCTTGCAAAATCTACTTCTTCAGCTCTTTTATAGCTAGCACACTTATCCTATCATTGAACAACAAACAACCATTATTTTTTATTTCATACTCAATAGGCTTGCCCTCTTGGATTGCACTAATCACACTTATCAACCTATGATGATCTCTCTAATAATCCTTGACTTGTTATAGCAAACTGTGCTTCACTTGCATCTCTGTGAACAAAGCAACCTCACCCATAAGCTATAATATGACATTCATAGCTCTTATAGCCTCTATGAACTTTTTGCTAAGTGCATTAGCCACTACATTAGCCTTTTCAGGATGATAATCAATCAGACAATCATAATCCTTGATTAACCCCATCCATCTCCTCTATCTCAAGTTTAGCTTCTTCTATGTAGAAAGATACTTTGGACTCTAATGGTCAATGTAAACATAGCACTTTTCTCTATAGAGAAAGTGTCTCTATAAGTTTAGAGCAAACACAATAGCTGTAAGCTCTATATCATAAGTAGGGTAGTTTTTCTTATGTTGCTTTTAGCTACCTCGATGTATATGTAACTACCTTTCTATCCTGTATTAGAACACACTGTAACCCATTATGAGATGCTTCATTATATATGGTGAAGTCCTTCACAGAAACTAGCTAAACAAGAATGGGTGCTTCGATCAATATTGTCTTAAGCTTGTCAAAACTCTCTTAACATCTGTCATCCCATACAAATTTAATATCCTTTCTTCATAGATGAGTCATATAAGCTACTATCAAAGAAAAACCCTTGACAAACCGTCTGTAACACCCTATCAAACTAAGGAAACTCCTGATGTCTGTAGTGTTCCTAAGTGGCTTCCACTTTATAACTACCTCACTTAAATCCCCTCTATAGAAGCTATGAGCCCAATAAAAGACACTTCATTAAGCTAGAACTCACACTTGTTGAGTTTAGCATATAGCATTTCATCTCTCGAAATTTGCAAAACTGTCCTAAAATGTTGTTCATGTTTTCCTTTGCTCTTTGAATAGACTAGGATGTCATTAATAAAAACCACTACAAACTGATGAAGATATTATCAAAACACACAATTCATCAGATCCATAAAAAGCCATTGGACTATTGGTAAGCCTAAATGGCATTACCAAAACTCATTGTGGCTCTATCTTATTTTGAAAATTGTCTTTGCCACATTAGATTTCTTCACCCTTAGCTGATAATAACTAAACCTCAAATCAAATAGATTATCAAATAGATTACCAAAACACTCTAGCTCTTTTGAGCTAATCAAATAGATTATCCATCTGGGGTAAGGGATACTTGTTCTTGATGGTCATGGTGTTTAATTTTCTATAATCCACACACAACTAAAGAGAACCTTTCTTCTTCTTTACAAATAGAACCAGTGCTCCCTATGGCAACACACTTGATTAGATAAAGCGCTTTACAAGTAAATCTTGAAGTAGAATCTTTAAATTTTTTTAACTCTATTAGAACCATCAAGAATAGAGCAATCGATACTGGAGTAGTGCTAGGTAAAACCTCAATACTGACTCAAGTTCTTATTTAAGTGGCTAATCAGGCAACTCTTTAAGAAAAACATCGATAAACTCTTCTACTACTAGTATATGATTAGTATCTTGCTACTCCCTTCGGGTGTCATAAACATGATTTAAGAAAGCTTGACAACACTTCCTTATATATGCCTTGGTATCACAACTTATATAACAATGAAACAAAATATGTTCTACGACCCACAATTGTTATCTCAGACCATCTTCAACTATAAGATTTATCCTCTTTAACTTGTAATCTACTAGGGCTTGATACTTAGACAACTAGTCCATGCCTAATATTAGGTCAAACTCTTCAAACAACAACTTGATAAGGTTAGCCAAATACTTGTGCCCTTAAACTATTAAAGGACACTCTTTCTAAGCCTTTTTATAGTGACATGTTGACATATAAGTTTGCTAACCATAATCTCTAGGTCAAGAAACTCATAATCTAGCCCCCCAATCTCATGCATGTGCTATGTATATATATGAATGTGCAGATCCTAGATCTATCAAAGTGAAAGTAGTTAAGTCAAAAAGAATAAAAGTACTAGCAATGACATTTGGTGCATCAGCCTCATCCCTAGCTCTAATGGTGTACTACCTAGTAGGAGCTCTGTGCTCAACTCGGGTCTTTGTCATATCCGTTAAGCTCTATTTGCTCTCTCTCTTTTATCTTCTTTTTAGCCTTCGATGGACCTATGTGCAGATTCCTATCAAACATTAGCTCTCTTTAGACAATCTCTACGAAAATAATCTATCGGCCTACAAGAAAAACAAACTCCCAACTTTATCTTCTAGCACACTCCTCTATGTCTCTTATGGCAAGTATGACACTGAGGTATCTAGTCATTCTTAGCTTTCAAAACTAGTGTGCTGGTAGAATGAGATTAATACCTACCTTTACCCTTATTGCCATGTAATATCTTCTAGGATTGGCCCTATTTTTGTGTATGCTATGCAGCCCTCGACTGATTATGCTTAAACTTTTTGTCAGATCTCTAAACTATAGTAGAAGCACCATGACCAAAGGACTGCTTCTTCTAATAGAATTCCCTCTTCTCTTTTTGTACCCCCTCTATGGAGTGCCAAATAAAAACTAGTTATGAGAACTCTTAAATCTTCATAAGAACCACTTGTGACTTAATGTCGACATATAATCTCTTCTCAAATCTCATGCACTTGTTAGCCCAATAGAAATTGTCTCTTTGGCATACTAACTATGCATGGCAAAGTCCTCCTCATAATCTTTAATGGACTTTTGCCCTTGCTTGAGATCCACGAACTATTGTCTTCTTCCATCCAAATAATCTTCAGTAATGCACTTCTTATGGAACTTTCTTAAGCAGAAGTCCCATGTCAACTCCTCTTTTAACTTATACTTTGTTAAGTCTTCCCATAATTTTGATTCCTCTTCTTAGAACAAAAATGTAGCAGAGATCACCTTCTCTTCTAGGGTGTATCTCATCTATTTCATTATCTTCTTAGTACTATCCAATTAATACTCTACCTTCCCAAGCTCTACCATACATTTTCCCTTGAAGTCTTTGGATTTAATCTTTTTAACTCTTTCAAGATAGGTCTTTTAGAAAGCTAAAGAAACCTCTAGCTACTATGCTAGTGGAGGGGTATCAGTTATAACCTATTTTATGAGCTGTAGCATCTATTGTAGAAACACTGGTAGCACTAGGGCTACAAATGATACTAGCCTCGCTACACTACTAGATATGGATGCAACCCTATTTAACTTTTATCCCACTAACATGGAAGCCTGACTCTAGACCTCCTTATCCTGAAGCGGTGCATGATCAGTCATATTATCTATAGATAAGGGAATAATTTGTAAGCCTCAATATCATAAATTTTATAATGTATAAACTCAATTGAAAGCACTCATATGTTTCCTAGGAATGCCTAAATCAAAGCTTTGATACCACTAAATGTGACACCCCTTACTTGATCCAAATGACTACTAGTTATCAAGGCTGACTAAGGTCTACATGCATTTCCATGATATCTAAACACTTATCATATTATCATAATTAAAACAATCTTGACAAAATATTTACCTTATAAAAATATAGGAATACAAAATCTTTCAAAAACTAGTTACTATTTATATTTGGAAAAAACTCATGTCGAAAATTTGATAGCATGATGGTTGTACCGGGACACTCACCAAAATTTGAATAGTAACTTATAAAAAAACACTTTTATAACTTTTTCTTATCATTCTCAACTCATGTGATCCTTCTTATCACTCTAAATCTATTAATCAACATAATAGCTTAAAATATGCAATAGATATTTCAACATGTAGTTAACACTCATCAAAAATAAACTTTTAAAATTATTATAGAACTTTAAAAATTCAAAAATTTATCAATTCAACTAGTTTAGGCCCCATTCCCATAATTACATCCATATGAGTGCTAA
>CANXYI011072050.1:0-12593 GCA_948208565.1 Hura crepitans
GTAATAAATTTAGGAGAATTAGCATCTTCTCATGCTTAAATAGCATATTGCCTTACTGATGCCTTTAGATCTATCTATGGTCTCAGCTTTGCCCTAATCTCTACCAACTTTTTCACCCTTATCTCTCTTTTGACCTCTAGACTTAGTTAGGGAGGCACTTTTCATTTATGTAGGCACCCTAGGATTCTTAGGGTAATCCTTTTGATAATTATCTTTGGACTAACACTTATATCATGCTCCTAGTATGGTCTTCCAGCAAACACCCCTATGCCACTTGCCGTAATGTTCACACTTGGATTCTAGTGCATTTTTTACTATAGAAAATAGAGCACTAGCTACTTGTGTTTATTGCCTAGACACTGTTCTCAAACCTTAAATATATTTTTAGGCCTAATCTTGCTTCTGGGATTGCTATTGTCAAGATTGATCCCCTTTCTACCTCTTCTCTAGATTAAAAAGTGCATTAGTTAAACTATGCTTATAGGGTCTCTTCTTTTAAAAATACCTCTCTTTTTTTCTTTCTGAATCTCTTCAATTGTGTGACATGCTGCCACTAAAATTGCAATGTCCCTTATCTTTATTAGGGCTACCTAAAGCTTGATTTCAAGGTTAAGCCCTTTCTTAAACTATTTAAATTAATTATTTTTAGTGGAAACCATCTCATTTGCATACTAACTCTACTTAGCAAATTCATTCTCACACTCGACTATAGTTTTATTCCTCTACTTCAAGTTGACAAACTCTTGTCTCATTTTTCTAGATAATGCTCAGTGATGTACTTTTTCTTAAACTCCCAAAGAAAGAATTCCAAAGTTGAATCTTCAAGCCTTTTATGTGCTATAATTATCTCCCACCATTTGAATGCCTTATCATGAAGGAGTTCATTAGAATATATCACATTCTCCTCTAGAGTGCATCTCATCTACTGCATGATCCTCACTATTCTATCTAGCCAATATTTTGCCTTACTAGATCCATCTAGCTCTTCACCCTTGAAGTCCTTACCTCCCTATCTTTTTAATCCTTTCTAAGTATGCTTTTTGAAAGGCTTATAGTGCAAGCTATACTGGTAGAGGAGCTACTGCTACTGTGGCTTACCTCAACAAATCCACCATTTGCTAGAGGAGAACTAATATTGCCCGAGCTACAATCCTTGCAACATAAGGTGCTAAAGCACTTATTCTAGAAGGCACATTACCTTATATAGGAGCATGCCTTTTTCCTTCCTGAGAACCACCCTCTGGTGTAGATTCACTCATCTTTAATCTATAGGAAAAAGTTAAAGATAATAAGCCTTAATAGTGTCTAATTATGGGATGCATGATTTTAAAGTCTAGGTACTCATATGTGACTCTATACATACCAAGGAACGATGAAATCAAAGCTCTGATACCACCAAATGTTACACCTCTTACTCAATTTGATCACTGAACTCGAATAAAAAGTGGCACATATATCGATATCTAAACTCACTTTATCAAAACACCTAAATAAATTAAAAGCTTTTTATAATGATTTGATTGTATTTAAAATTTTCAAATCTTTCTTAAATGAAAATTTTTGTTTTAAGTTTTAAAACAGTTTGGGAATCCTTATGCCGAAAATTTGATAGCATAATAGCTATATTAGGACACTATCCCAAAATTAATAGTACTTGTAAGTTTAAACACACTTCTATAAACTCTTTTTAAACAACATTCCAAACATCAAGATCCTCTTAATCCATCCAAACATCTTAACATAATAGTTTCAAAAAGCATACATCTCAAAGCATAAGTATAATGAAATCTAATATCCTTAGTTTATATGTACATTGCAAAATGCTAGTTTAGGCTAAAATTACCTTTGTACAATATATGACTGCACTACTATCATGACAACCCATAATTTACAAAAAGGAAATCCAAAATATACCAAAATGAGAGTTGTATCTTGAACTACAAAGCTACTCGAGGCTTTTACTTTTATCTATACTTCTTTGACCTATGCATTGCAAAAACAATGATACATTGGTGTTTTCACTATAACATACATCCATAAATATATACAAGCATTCATTTTACACTAAGCAACATTATATATCATGTGATTATCTCATACAAATGTACATGCTTACTAAAAATTTCTGATGCATCATTATAATCATGTAACATATTCATACTTTCATGTTGTATTCATACACATAAATTAAAATCTCATTAACATGTTTTATTATGTCCAATATTTTGTTATAATTTGATTTAACCAATTTGTCCACATATAAAGATAGTTACCCTTAACTAGATAACGAGACTCAGTGACCACAAAGGTTTCAATAGTGATCATGGAGGTCTTAAATGGTGACTCAAAAGTCTTAAATAGAGACCTATAAGTCTTAATATGGTGTCCCATAGGTCTCAATACAATGACCCATAGGTTTCAAACTCAAATCATAGCCTAACGGCAAATATGGTGGTCGTTGGCCTAAATACGATAACCCGAGGATCTCAAGAGCACCGGAGTGCCCTAGCAGCTATTAATCTCCTTAGTCCACCGATCAACATATTTGAGTGAGGTTGTATACATATATTGGCCATCACCTTCATCTTTTCAGTTTCACCATTTTAAAGTAGCTTGTGTAAGTTTTATCAAGTATATGGTCAATAAATGACCTTAAGGGAAAAAAGTATTATGTTTCTTATTCATTTATTCACATATTGATCATCATGCACATTATAGCATTATTATAATCACATAACCATGATTTACACATTTTCTTTATAGCATACCACATGCCAAAAATGTCCTTTCACATAATAGATGCCATACTCATCATAGAATATAAATATGTTCCATAGAGTAACATAATTCTCATAACATATATCTTAGAGCATTCGATCATCATAAGCCATCAATTATCATCAAGTGTTCATAACTTGAAGGGAATTAATACAATCCTTTTTCATAGGAATATCTAAGCATATTTTATATATTAAACCCTTTTTATGAAACAAAACATATAAACATGATGGATATAACCATGTCTTACATTATGTTAACATAAAACATACATATGCATAATATTCATTCCATGCCTACTTTATATACATTTTATGCATGACATTACCTTATTGATCACACAAAATCACCATTTAAAGGCACAACACAATTTTTTCCATTATAATCCACTAAAGCTTCAATTTTAAAACTTGGAATTTAATGTACCAATTTTTACATAGCATAAGCCAATTAAATATAACTCTTCATACACCATCTAAGCACACTTACAACCCATATACACATAGCATTATTGACATACATCATTTGGCCAAACCTCACATATTCACTCTAATATATTTAACTTGCATCATTAACACATTATAACACAATTTTATGACTTCACTAATAACTCACACACACACACATACTCTCATGTGTAAGTGTTTCAAGTATCATGCCTCTAAACACTCTTCCAATAGTTATCCATCATTTAAGTCATCCAACAACATGCATACAATCACAATAATTCATATTAAACACATTAAATTTATGCAAGCCATTTTATCATATCACAGATTTATTACATACACTAATCACACAATTTAACATTTAATTCAGCACACACATTATATATTATAATGAATACACTTACTTTTGAGCTTTTCCACACCTAAATAAGCACATCAAACCTTCTCTTTGCCATTGGTCTTGCTAGTTCCCTTTTTCTCTACATTTCATAAACCAAAATTACCATTAAAATCCATATAAAATCATAAGCTCCTAAAAAATTAAATCTAACTATATAAAAACATTAAATAACCCTTAAGGACACTTAGAAAAATACCAAACCCCATAAACTATCACTCCATCAAAATTTGATTACTATTCACCTCAACATCTTACCTTAAAAATATTGCAGTCTAATATTTGTTTCTTGAGTTTCTTTCCATAAACCAAACTTAATCCATGTTGAATGAAGTTTAAATGTGGTTTTAGGGATTAGAATTGAGTAAAAATGGAAAAAGAAAGTGAAAGGGAATGAGGAAGGTGTTATCGGCTTGAAAGCTTAAGGGAGAGGATGATACCATTCTAAAGTTAACCAAATTAGAAGACTTTGACCTTTTTAAAGGTTATTTAATCAAATGGCCATGATTAAAAATCTCCCTCATCCAAAGGCTCTGAACTGTCATCCTTATTTTCATTTCTTTTAAAATATTTTCAATCCATTTTAATCCCCAATTTACACTTCTAAAAATCACATAAAGCCTTTTGGATCATGTTTTAAGAGCCTAAAAAAATTGCATTCAAAAGCCTTGAAAAATGAATAAATTCTTTACTTTTTAACTTTGCTCGATTTTTAGAAAAAAGTTCCCCATGTTTGAAAATTCCAATTCCAATGTCAGTGAACTATTTAGAATGTTTAAGTATTAAGTTGTGTCGATCCCAAAATTTTCTAAGCAAAAATAAAATATTTTATGGTTTTGTTAAAACTATGTCACTATTCATGTGACACTAACATAAAATCTTAACTGTCATTTTAACCATCGAAATGACTTCATTTTCACTTCAAATTTTACCCAAAATTATATTATAATTAGTACTTCCATTTGGTTTTATTAGTATGACCCATGTCTCAAAAAATACTACTCATAACACTAAGATTTTTAAAAATTACAAGGTATGCCTCAAACTCCATTTGAATAAGTTTCTTAATAATAAAGGCCGATATAAATTCAAAAATAAAATCTAACTCTCACCTACCATGGTAATCTCATTGCCATCTTTAGCAGTTAAAGAAATTCTATTGTGATGAGAGTCCACTACCACCCCATGTATAGACAACCAGTCCATCCCTAATATAACATCAAATTCTTAAAAAGGTAAAGCTATCAAATCCCTAGGAAAATGACAACCTTGCAATTCTATTTAGTGATCTCTGTACATAATATTAACAATTATACGATGTCCTAATTGATTGGTTAGTAATATTTCCTAATCTAAAAGTTCATTTTCATTATGCTTTCATTAGATAACAATATTCATATGTATGAATGAGTAGATATAAGATCAGTTAAAGCAAATATTGAAATTCCAAATAATGTAAAAGTACCTGCAATGACATCTAAAGCCTATTGCTCCTCTCTAACATGAATAACATATGCTCTAGATAGAATTTTTGCATCTAATCTCTCAAATTTCTCTTCTTGGTCCTCTAAGTAGCCATAATCTAAGCCTCTATACAACCTTTGCCATGGCACTTAGAACTTGTTGTGTCTTGAGCTTGAGTTTGCTATGACTAAGGTAATTATATACTTAGGCATTCTTTAGGATAATGCTCTATAGATCTATATCTAATGCATGCCTTAATAAGTCTCCAACATTACCCATCATTTTTCTTACCACAATGTGAAAATAGAGGTATCTAACCTTTGCTAGCCTCCACAAGCACACTAGCTACCAATATCTGCTATTATGACTACCTAGGTCTAATTGTATTCCCTCTACCATGACTTTGTCTTTGAATAAAAATTTAGGACTTGGCTTGTGACTAAGACACTACATAATCACTTCTACAACTCTTATTAACTATTGTGGTTGAGCTAGTCTATCCAGGTCCTTTTCTATATTGTATTCTATTTTTCTTTTCTTGATTAATTTTCTTTAACTTTTTAACAACTCTCACCAATTGAAAAAAATTAGTAAACTCTTATATTGCCAGATGCATTTTCAAATCAAGATTCGAACTTGAAATATTTGGCACCCTTATCAGGAATAATCTCTAGGGCATATTTTGAAAGTCTAACAAACTCTCTTTCATATTCAATGACAATCATTGAATATTGTTTGAGCATAAGAAAATGCTGCTTTATCTCATTTCTATATAAGTCTTTAATATACTTCCTTCAAAACACTTGTTAAAAATACTCCCATGTAACTTGTTTAGTTACAACATACTTGATTTCAACATCCCACAAATCCCAAACACACCACTGAAGATGAGAGGTAGCTACCTTTAAACTCTGCACTAGATTGTAACTCATTTGTTAGACAATTCTCTTTATTTTCTCTAACAACTTCTCCGCTATAGAAGCATCATCATCTTTAGTGCCGTGGGATTCTATAGCCCCCATTTTTTTAGGCTCTTTTATCTAGCTCCTATCAGTTACAAAAGGCATTGTTACATATGGCTATACAACATGTATAGGAATATCTCCTCCAATGAACCAATGTAACATCCCTATGGCCATATTTTGTAGAAAAGCTACTTGTGTAGTAATAAGTTGTCTAAGAGCAACCTAAGATTGTGTAGATGGATATGGATCACTAGTTTATTCTATATCAATACTAGCTGATGCACGAGATTTAACTTTATATTATTAGATCAATATGCCATCATATATATCTTGATCTATTATCAAAGGCACATGTTATGACACCCTGAACCTAACCCGCTTGTCGAATCTAAATGAGAGATGGCACACAATCGATATCTAATCATACTTTACTAAAAACCAATATAAATTGAAACCCTTTTATGATTATGATTAATATGTAAACACTTTAAAAATGTGATTTAACAAAAAGCACTTTGATGGTTATAGTATTTAGAAAATCATCATGTCAAAAATCTGACAGCATAATGGTTATACTGATGACACTATTCCTATTATGAAAAGTAACCTATGGGAAAAACACTTCTATATGCTCGAACATCATATCTTAAATCATACTATTCCTCCTTCCAAAAATACACAAACATGTACCCAACTTAATATATATATAAAAACAACATATATATATATATATATATATATATATATATATATATGTATATCCATACAACTTCTTTAAGAGTTACAAAATTAACTTGAAAACATGTTTCGGCCTAATCCTTTGTTACATACATATGAATGCCTTATCATGCTATACACATAATATATATAAAATAATACCAAAAGAAACTTTCTCTTAATCTGCACTACTAAAAACAAAGCTTTAACTTTAATCTGCTCTTTGGCCTATGCACATTAAAAACAAATGATGCGCTAAGCTTAGAGCTTAGTGGTGTATTCAATAAAGTATACATACACATCCACATGCATTTATGCACTCATGATTGCTTTAGCATAAGCAAAGACATGTATAGCTTAAAGAGCTTATATAAGTGTATACACGCTAGATACCATAACTTATATAAGAATTAGTACCATACATGTATTAGATATATTATTCTTTCAAGTTATTTACATTTCTTTTAATTTCATGCCTTAATCTTCTTTAATCTTGTTATACTTTTGTTTTGCCTATATTTATGAGATATATGTTTGATACTAGATAACATGATGATTTGTCATAAAGGCTATGTATGTGTTATGGCTTAACTAGACCTTATGGCAGCTACACCACCTAGTAGATGTATAATAGCCCGACTAGACCTTACATCACTTACATATGCCTAGTATATGTATAGTGGCTTGACTGGACCTTATGGTAGATATACATACCTAGTATACGTATAGTGGCCTGACTAAACCTTATGGGTACTGTACATGCCTGGTATATGTACAGTGGCTTAACTAGACCTTACAATGGCTATATATGCCTCGTATATCTAGGCTTATAAGCCATAAAGTGGTACCGAGATACCATAGCAGCTGTTATCCATCCCTATTTGATCAGCCAACCTATCCAAAGTAGGTTGTCTAATTGTATGGGCCATCACCATTATTTATTAAGTTTCACATACTTAAAGTAGTTTTTGTAAGTTTAATAAGTCAATTGGCTAAGAAATGACCAAATGGGGTTACTAATATCCTTTTAGTCATAATGTTTATATCAATATATTTTTCATGTATTATCAATAGCATAAGCATATTAGGTCTGATACTGACATTACATTATGCATAGCCATATCAAATAACCATCTAGTGAATGCTTAAAGCACTTACATTTCCTTCATTAGGTCATTAGGCCATGACTAATATATCATGCCAATAATGTTTTCATGCTTTAAAGTCAAACATGCCATCTTACATTTCATCATATACATACACATATATGCATTCATTTTATGGTTATATTTATTTCCGTGCATTACTTCCATAAATACCAAATCTAAGCAAAATTATATAATTAACATAACATACATATTGAACCCATTATCAAGCCTCAATAGCTTTAGCCATACATATATGTGGTTATCATTAAATAGTTAATTCATGTTTACATACACCAATCATGCAATTATATATTACTTTTCCCATGCATAAGCAAAAAGTCAAGTTAGTACATTTAAACATAAGTATTCCCATACAACAACTATTCAGCCAAGTCTCTAAGCAAACACATATTAATCCAATTCCTTTATTTGACACTTAATTCACATCACTCAATTATCAATTCCATCTATACATTAATATACATAACACATAAGCATTTATTACATTAAACATACACTAATTCATGGTGTAACACACACTTTATATAATGCCTTATTAAATACATTTACAAAAAGAGTCGATGACACTAACTAAGCTCTTCTAGTTCTTCTCCTTGCCTTTCCCTTTATCTCTTTCTTCTTTGTCTACAAATATACACCATCACATCATATAAAAATCCATAAAAAAATTCCAAGCCTTCTAATTAACAAAATAACTTAGTAAAACTTTTATTGGGACTCTAAGACATCTTAGAAAAATATCAAAACATGTAAAGAACCATTTACCTCAAATAGGATTACTATTCACATAACATGTAAATCTTTAATTCTTCCTCTTCTAGCCCTTTTTTCTTGATCCAATCACCATAAAAATGCTTAAAATCCTTTCATCTAGGGTTTATGTGATGAATTAAGGTGTTAAATAAAGGATTAAAGGAATGAAAATGGTAGAGAATGAAAGGAAGTTACTCTCAGCTCAAAGAGATAAGAAGAGAGATGTACTATTCAATCTTTGACACAATTACAAGCTATTTGACCCCTTTATAAAAGCCTCTAAATCTAATGGCCATACTCTGATCTTATAAGATCCATTGGCTTTTATTATTCCCACTACATTTTCATTTTTTTCTAAACTTATTCCTCACATTTGAAACCTCAATTAACATCCTTTAAGGTCCCATAAAGCCATTAAAAGGAAGACCCAAAAAGCCTTGAAAAACCACACTAAAAAGCTTTGAAAAATTAAATTAAAATGATACTTTAATCTTTGCTTGATTTTTACAAAATACTTCTTGATATTCAAAAATTACAATTCTAATGCCAATAGACTATTTGGAATATTTAAGTATCACAATGTATCATTCCTTAGTCAATTTGAGCAAAAATGAAATATTTTATGATTCAACTTTAACTAAGTTACTATTCATAATACACTACTGTAAAAACTTTACATCTATTATTAACCATTTTAGTGACTTTATTTTCATTTCAAATTTTTCCCAAAATTATTTTATGATTAATACTTCTATCCATTCCCATTAGCATAATTTGGATCTTGAGAACACTATTCACATCTTTGAAAGTACTATTCATAACCTAAAAATTCTCAGGTGTTACACTTACAGTCCTTTTATATGATATATCACTCTCTTATTTAACAAGTAGATACTTTCAACTTAAAATCCCAATTATGCTTTGGGCTTAAATAACCTAAATCGTTCTCCAATACAATTAAATGTAACAACCTAATAGCCTCAATCACATCATTTAACAACTTACAATAGTAGACAATTCTTAACAAAATCATAAAATCATGTCCTAGTTTAGAATTTATATATAAACATATACCACCATTGAAGTAATATCATTTTCTAAACTCTAATTTCTCTAAGTGTAATATAACTACTCTCATGCCTTCGCTAGCTTCTTAATATATCAAAATATTTGCATTATGATATTCACATTCCATAATCACACTTAATAATTTTGCCCAATACAAATAGCCAAGGAATATTGACTAAAGTAAGATATTGGAAATTAAGATGATAGCTTAGCTTGAAGTAAAGTAACCAGCTACTACTAGAGGAGAAAAAGTGGCTACAATTAGATATAATATAGATGGCAATAGCATAAATAAAAAGTATGGCTACAACCTAAAATAATGTGGTACTGCTATACTATAGATGCTCTATTTTTGGGCCTATGATGATAACCAGAGATAGGCTCAAGCAACCTAAAGACTAGGTCCACATGAACCAACATGGCATAAGTCCATTAGACTTACTGTTATGAGGTTCACACTAACTAACCTAGACCTAACCTAGAATGGTAGTTTCATAGCCTAAGGTTTGCCTAGACAAGCCAAAGCCCATGTCTATATGGACTATAATAGACTCAACTAAAAAATAGGCCTAAGGCTTATGAACCACTAGGTTAGACCCAAAGACTAGGTCTGTATGGACTTAAAAATCAAAGTCCTTGCAAACTTGCCAACGAGAAGCTTCTAAAATTGTAAATTTCTTATTTGGACTCTATTTCCTAATCCTATAATAACCTTACCTCTTCTGGATGGAAAAGCTATCCACTAAGTCTATAAAATACCCTTTCTTACATAAGAAATAGGGGAAAGAGAGGGGAAGTAATTAGAAGAACCAAAACCTTACTATTTCAAGAGTCTAAGGGAGGATTCTAAAGCAAGATTCACTTTACTAGACCTTTAGCAGACACTTAAGTGATAATTCTTTTCGAAACTCTACACTTATTTTGTTGCTTAGTGCTAACTTCAAGGTAAGATCTGAGGCCTTTTACTATATTCATCTTAATTCATTCATACTATTTTCATAAATTGATAATCTCCCATGATTAATCGTATGTGAGGTGGTTCCATGTAATTCCCACATCAATTATAGAAGAAGGTTAATGTTCTATACTATTTTCATTGTAATGCCCGTGAAACTCAGTGTCATGAGCAATACTTTTGAACCATAAATAGTGCTTTTAGGATGTCGATGCACTGCAAGATGGCTAGAAAGGCTAAGTACTTCTCGTAAAACTTTAATAGGCCATAAAATGATAAAAATGAAATAATTAAAAGATTTAGTAGAACTAATAAATCATAACATGCTATAAAACTAATGAATAGTACATTAGTCGAGTTTGTGCTGGGAATGGTCTGGGATATGCTTGGAAGGTCCTGAATATGGCATACCCTAAAGGTAAAAAATTCCAATAAGTCTATTCGAGAAAGAATTTTAATATTCCAAGATTGTTTACTATTTATTCGAAATTTTTAGATTTTGTGAGTGAAGAGTAAGCCAAGTTGACTATGGAATTTTAACTCAAGATTTTACAGGGCCCTTAATGGGGTTTATTCAGAATTTTTGGCACTAAAATCAATATTTTTAGAGGCCATGAAAGTTAAAATGAATTTTTAAAGTTTAAAAGAAAATTGAGAAGAAATGGATCGAAAAACCAATGCGTTAATTGATTGAATCCCAAAGACCATGCATATAATTAGGCTAGCACATGTGGAAAGCCAACATATGCCAAAAAAAACCTTTATCTTCCCCATTTTCTTCTTAATGGCCAACACCATTTCCACCATGCCCTTTTTCCACTTTTTCTTTCTTCAATCCCTTCATTTCTCTCCAAATCGCACATATTATAGACTAATCTCTACCTCCACATACTAAATAAGATAATACAAGTGATAAAAGTGGAAAAAAAGGCTTGACAAGGAAGAATTTTACACTTGGTGAATAGTGTCACTAAGAAAAGTAAGTGGTTAAAGTTTAATTTTTATTTTTGATATGAAGACTAGGATAGATTTTAAGGTTAAATATTTAATTATAATGGAATTTGGAGTTATACTAGGTTTTTGAGGAATTTTTTAAGATGAGATGTCATTATGTGTAGGAAAAGAAACCATTTAAGGAGACAAAGCCAAGGACAAGCCTTGAATTGGGTAGAAAGTGATGAGAGATAATTGAATTTTGAGATTAAAGTGTATACATGTGCCTAGTTATTTGAAAAAGCATGAAAAATGTGTATGTAAATGTGAGATTTTTATGTATATGGGTGTAATTGTTAAATATGATAAGTGTACATTAATTGTGTACTTATGTGAAGTAAATAAATGTGAGAAATTAATGAAAAATTATGATATAATGTGATGATCCTATAGTGATCATATGGTGCCGTATAAGTGTGTGAATGTGTATTGAAGAAATGAATGTGTTAATGGCATAATGGTGATAACAAAAAATGAACTTAAAGTTGTGTATGTGATGGCATGAAATAATATTGAGAGAATTGGTGTTATTTGACATGTTACTAGTGTTGTGGAATGATATGCACTTATGAGGGAGCAAATGAACAATTATGTGACATATATCATATGAGTAAATGAGATGAACAACTGACATTTGATTTTGAGAAAAGAATGCAAATGATAATGGTAAAGTGGTTAAGTAGATCACCTAGAAATGTTATTGTAATAAATGGTCAAAAAGGGACTAGATGAATAGTAAATTGTGACATTAATTGTTGTCGATTAACCATTAATTGAATGGAAAATAAAAATGGGAATTTAAGGCCTGTATAGAGAGACACCCATTGGATAGGTTGACTAGTCAACTAGGAAATTAAGCAACTGCTAAGGGTGAGTCAAGTTAAT
>CANXYI011072158.1:0-12504 GCA_948208565.1 Hura crepitans
ATGATTCCTTTAACCTTTAATCATCACACAATTATTTTCAAATCTAAAACAAACATTGCAAAACCATTAGTGCCTTATTTTATATTTTAAACCATTATACTTATAATCTAGTATTTCATTTTGTTAATAGACATCTATCCCATCAATTCTCTATCATATGCTTAAATGTGCCCCTAACCATCTCGTTCTGCCCTCACATAAACTCATCATCAAATAAATTATTTAATTATAACATAAGTACACTTAATTATATACTAACATATATATGATGTATTTTTTATGCATGACCAAAACTCATTTTAATCACACAAATGTGCACACCACACAGCCACTAATGAATCTATCAAACCTTATATCTCTTTACTTAATTCCATGATAAAACTCAATTAATGTACACATCAAACATGAATCAAATACTCATATTAATTTATAGCACATAAACACACCTAAGTTCATACCATTTGACAAACCTAAGAGCATGCACCTATCAATAAAATTTTATCTCAATTTTTACTTTAATTACTTACTAAACATTCAATTATCTCTTTTTTTTTATCATTCACTTTAATTATACATTATTTAACACAACAAACATGCATTTTAAGCCGCAGCATACACATTTGAAATTTTGAAATTCATATATACAACACATATTTTATTTAATACACTTATAAGGAATACCAATAACTTCAATTAAGCTTTAATAACTCTTCTTTTATCTTTCCCTTTACTTATCTCCTTTAAACCCTACTTCTAAAATCCAAGTTTCCTATGAAAACTATATAAACATTAACTCTATTGCATAACGCTAATAGCAATAACTCGAAGCACATATATTTGGTTAAATATTCATCTTACATACCTCAATCACTAAAAAGCATGAAAACATTGTTTAAAACTTAATAACCCTTATAAACAGCAAAAACTCAACTCAACAGATGCAAAAATATTCATTATTTTAGAATTAAGACAAGCTGTCAACAATACAAACTTCTTCATCCTTATGAAATCACAAATTCCCATAAACATTCAATGTACAACACCTTTATCACGAATAAAAAAAAATCAAAAGCAACATGAATTGCATTGTTAGAACATGAGTTCATACCTATAAATCAAGAACAAATTTGTTTTACATCCCTTTAATGATAACAATAGCTATCCACTCAATTGCACTTTAATCCTGCTTCAAATACATGACCATTTAAACTTTTATTCACCATGAATCATAAACAGCACTCAAGAATCTTTATTTTCCCTCTCTAGTTTCTTAAAATATAAAAAACTAGAATGCTTGTGTTCTTCAAGTTTTTGTTCATCTCTTTTTCTTCATAGATCCATATAGAGATCAATCCCCCTCTACTGCACAATTTTTTGATTCACTACATAAGTTGCTCTAAAAAATTCTAGCTACTACTTTACGATTTGACCTTTAATAGATTTTCTTTGTGCAAGTTTTCTCTATTGCCCCCTTAATTTTACCCTTATTGTAGACATTGGTACAATAAAAATTTTGTAGTAGTACATAAATTTCCCCTACTGTAATCACCCTACTTTAGCCTTTTCTCTTCAATTTACTTCTTTGCCTTTATCGGTATCTTTATTATTCATTGCAGAAATGTAATATCAAAAGCCTTTTAATTTCTCTTGCTTACCCTCTTCCAATATGTTCTCAATCTTCTAATCTTAATTTTTTTAGTTTAAAATCCTTTGATTTCTCTTATATATGATTGAACTAGTGCTTAGGTAATATAGATATAGATGTGGCAATAATAAGTAGTGATGGTTATAAGAGCCCCTATTTTTTTTATTAGTAAAGGAGAAAGAAATAAACAAAACAAAATAAGAAAGAAAGAAAAATCTAAAATTCTCAAGTCTTCTTTCTTGACTCTCACCCGAAGTCCTTTTTATAAAATTACATTGTTCTTATACTAAAAGGAGAAAAGAATAAAAATTAAAAGCAAAAATTTTAATAGATGCTCTTCTAAATAATTACACATAAATCCCTCTACTAAAACATTATTTCAATTTAAATCCTTAGCTTGATTTCCAAAAATTTCAATTCTAGTTCCATAATATGCCTTAAAATATTTGAATATAAGATTACAAAATTTCAAGTCAAACCAAGCAAAAACACTAGAGTCTTAGTTCAGCTTCAAATTATATTAGAATGATGTAAACACATTCTCATCATTTTTAACCCTCTTTATAATCTCAAATTTGTAGTTAAAAATTCACCCACAATTATCCAAAATAGTTTATCATTTCATTTAGTCCATTTAGTATCCTGAGCATCGAAATGCTATTCACACTTTAAAAAACATTGTTCACTAGGATTGAGATTTTTGCGCATTACATGCAATCTCTAATTTGGGTCTCTAGTTACCCTCTATTCTAACTCTTCTATCTCATCTATCCCCTCTCTGACCTTTAGTAGCAACTAGTGAGGATACTTGTAACTGAGTAGAGGTTGTAGCCTTTTTTGGACAATCCCTAATAAAATGACTTTTAGAGCCGCATCTATAACAAACTTTAGGTATGGTCATTGAACAAGTGCCCCTATGACTCTTGCCATAGTGCTCACACTGAGCTACTAGTACACTTCTAGTAGTAGACACCGGTGCAATGGATATTGTGCTCGCTATCTAGACCTAGCCTAAGAACCCTACCTAAACTTATATGACTGACCTTGCCTTTGCTACTGCTATTGCTTTGATTGATCTCCCTCAAACTTTTTCTCAAAAATAGGAGCTGAACTAGCTGGTCCTTGCTTATATAATCTCTTCCTCTAGAAACTCTCTTACTTCTCCTTTTAAATTTCCTCGATGTATGAGATGCTGCCACTAAGGGAGTGAAATTCTTAATGCTCATAGTTACCACATGCAACCTAATATCAAGGTTTAGCCCTTTTTCAAACCTCTTGTATCACTCTACCTCCATCAAAACCATCTCCTTTACATATATACTCAACTTTACAAACTCTTTCTTATATTCAAATATAATCTAATGCTTTTGCTTTAGATCGATAAACTCCTTCTTCTTCTTGTCTAGGCAGTTCTTTGTGATATATATCTTCTTAAATTCCTCTAGGAAAAACTCCTATGCTAAATCCTTAAGTTCATTGTGCTCTATAATGCTCTCCTACCATCTAAAAGCTTCTTTTTGTAAGAGTGAAGTTTCACATATAACATTTTCTTTTAGAGTACACCTTAGTTGTTACAAGATCTTGATTATTCTTTCAATCCAATACTCCGAAGTGGTAGAATCATCTAGCTTTATTCTAATAAAATCCATTGCCCCTATTTTTTGAAGGGTTTGTAGAAGTGGTGATGGCTAAACTAGTGGTAGAGGTAGAGCAGTAGCTATAGTGCTTATCTCAAAAGCTCTACCATATATTATAGCAAGGTTGGTTATACTTGTGTAGCCTACCCAACGACACTAGGTGTTGATGTACTTGCCCTTGTAAGCTCATTGACTTTGGTAGGTGCATGAGTTTGCACCTTTTCTCCACACCTTATGGCGTTAACTCGTTCATAATTAATCTTTAGGAAAAAGAATAGCTTATAAGCCTTAGCAATGTATAATTATGTGATACAAGCTCTCAGACCTAAACACTCTTATATAACCCTTATGTATTAAGAAACACCTAAACTGAAGCTTTGATACCACATATGTGACATCTCTCACCTAATCCAATCGCCAGATCCGAATGAGAAATGGCACATAAAATGATATCCAAACTGACTTTACTTAAAACCCTTATAAATTAAAAGTTTTAGAAAACTTGTTTAGCATGCGATCTTTTTAAAACTTGACTTAACAAAAACCATTTAAAGGTTAGACTATTCATGAAATCATCATGTTGAAAATTTAGTAGCATAATAGTTGTACCAATGAAACTATTCCCATTGTGAATAGTAACTTGTAGGAAAACACTTCTGTATACTCAAGCATCATATCATAACCCACCATAATCTTTTTGATCAGTCATGGCATACACATAAAATCATTCAACTTAAGGCATATATATATCAAGCATCATCCATAACAATACAAACATAAAACTATAGTCATAACATACATATATATATACATTAACATTCATATAAACTTTCTTTAAAGATGTTACAAGATATTTAAAAACATGCCTAGGCCCAATTCCCTTATACAACCATATGAGTTCCCTTAATCATGATACATCCCATAATAGATACAAAAATCACACCAAAAGAAAGACTTCTCTTAATCTGCACTGCTGAATTTGAGGCTTTAACTTCAATTTATTCTTTAACCTACGTATTGCAAAAATAAATGATGCACTAAGCTTGGAGCTTAGTGGTGTATTCAATAAAGTATGTATACATATCCACAAGCATTTATGCACTCATAATAGCTTTAACATAAAGAAAGACATGCATAGCATAAAGAGGTCGTAAATGTGTGCATAACCTAGATAATATGACTTAAATAAGCATCAATAACATAGACATTATTATTGCAAATTATTTACATGTCTATTAATATTCTCTAATCTTGTTATGCACTTATTTTGCCCATAACTAAGAGACATGTGCCCAAAGCTAGAAAATGAGACTATCTAGCCATAATGACTATATTGGGCTATAGAGGTCATAAGTGTGTAGTGGCCCTTTTGACTTATATGTCCATTGCACTAGCCTAAGATGTATGTAGTGGCCTTATTAGACCTATACGACTACTACACTAGCCTAGATATGTGTAATGGCCTATCTAGACCTGTACAACTATTACACTGGTTAGATATATGTAGTGGCCCATCTGGAGCTATATAGCTACTACACTAACCTAAGTATATGAGTTGCCCATTTGGACCTATATGACTGCTACACCAACTTAGAAGGCATGAAAGTACCTTAGTAGCTCTATCCATCCCTAGTTGATCGGCCAATAGAGGTAGACTAAGTTGTGTACTTGTATGGGCCATCATTATTATTTATTAAGTTTCACTTGCTTAAAGCAGTTTACATAACTTTTACAAGTCATTTGGCCAACAAATGACCAAAGGGTAACTAAAATCCTCTTTATCAATTTATTCATATCACCATCATTAGGGCATTTGACTATCTCATTACTTTCATGCCATTACATACATGCTCAAAGCCCATGAATTCCTTTTTTGCACATAATTATATACATACATACTTGCACATTTAATTTATAGCCAAACATTTCATCTTAGTATAACATATATACATATATACTATAATGCTTATACTTCGAGGCTCTATAAACAGTGCCACTAGGTTCAAAAAGTGTGACTGGGGTGCCAAGTCACTTGCACATAAATTGAGGTAGTGACACTGGTCATGAAACTTTAAGGGGCTTTAATTTGATGAAAAGAGAAAAATTTTAAAATTTAGTAGAACCAATAATTCATTTCGGACTATAAGCTACCTTTTGGTGCAATAAAATTTTTTTGGGTCGGGATTAACCCGAAATGTGTCCGGACGAACCTAAAAATATTAGACCCTGAAGCTCAAAAATTACACTAAGTCCACTAGTAAAAGAATTTTTGAAATCAGAGGTCATTTACAAATTCTTGTAATTTTTAAGATTGGTATGTAAATCGAGGCAATCTAAAAACTACCCTATCGATGGAATTTGGCCACAAAATTTTATAAGCAAGTAGGGGGGATTAAAAATATAAATTTTAAAATAAATGGTGTAATTTTTAGAGGTCTAAGTGAATTTTGGTGAATTTCCAAAATTTTTTAAAAAATTGAGCCATTTCGGGATAGATAGGATCACTATGGATCCTACCCATACACTTGCCAACTAGCTTAAGGCCTTGACATATGGCAAGGTGAGTGGCCAAGTGAATTTTTCCACCAAATAAAAGCCAAATCTTCTCTCCCTTTTTTGCCCAGTAAGTGACACCATAGTTGAGAGGATAGAGACTTTCATCTTCCTCCTCTAGCCAAACCTACAATTTCTAGGTTTCTAAATTCAAGTTAGGATGTTAGTGACCTTCTAGAAAAAGAATCATGTCAAAAGGAGCTCTCAGCTGTGAATTGAAATTCACTAAAGTTTTCTTAATAGAAGCAATCCAGTAGAGGTACCAAAGGTGAGTTCTTTGCTTTTCCTTTGATTTTTCTTGAACTTTCATGGCTAAAAATAGTTTCTTAGGGTGTCTAACATCTTTAGGGATGTATATAAATTGTGTTTAAGGTGAATTGGGGCATGAAAGGGCTTGAAGAACAAAGGAGAAAGTCATCGTGGGGCTGGAATGAAGGTAGGCAGCCTTAACATGGTGGAAATCTCATCTTCAAATGGGAAAGGTAAGTGAATTCCCTTATTCACTTCATGCCTTTAAATTCCAGTAGATAATTCTTGAGTTTAAAAATGGTTTAAGTTTATAAAGTAGCTTGGATAGGTGTTTTCTTAAAGGATTATTGTGCATGGCATGTGGGAATTGGGATTATATAGTTTATTGATGAAAAGTAGTCATATTAATGCCAAACTTTAATTTGGTCGAGAGGCTTGCAAAGTGGTAAAGGCATGTGTATGGTGCTTAATGGGTCTATTGATGTTTAATGTATGTTATGATGATTTTTGGTGTTGGTTTGCAATGGAAATTACTCATAAAGTAATGGGGTAATACATGTTGGCATGGAATGAGTGAGTGGCCGAGAGCTTAACTTATGATTATTAATGTGTGTGGCTTGCTTAGTGTGGTCTTATGTAGTGTTTAAGGCTAGAAATGCATGTACCTTAGACCTATGATGCATGAATAATTGGCATGGCATGGAATAAGTTTGAGTAATGCATAGAGGCATAGAAAGTTAATGGTGGCTGAAGCATATGATAGGCCTTTGCTACCTTTAATGGCATGAAAGTAAGAAGGTATGTGTGTAAGTGTACTTGTGCTATGGATTAATGGATATTTGTGTAATGAACACCATGAAAATGCATGATTAAGGCTATTGGTTAGTTGTACCCAAGAGATAACTCAAGGAAAATGGCATGATAAAGAGGAGAATATGTGTACAAAAGCATGATTATAAAAGCATAAATAGTTTAATTATGGTTGGCATGAATGTAGTTAGAGTATACTTTAAAGTGGCATAAAACCTAGTCATAAAGTGACATGAAACCTAACTTGAAAATGGCCTTAAAGCTAGATTAGCAATCATGTATACAAAGTGGCTTGGAACTTTGCCCATAAGGGTTATGGATTGTAAATAGAAACCATGTTTATTTGTATGCCTTTAAGGGCAAGTGGTTATAATTGTGTATGATGGCAATTATGCCTATTGTTTGGCCTTAGAAGTGGCCTAGATATGTTTGTCTTTAGGCCTATGAATGTACTTAATAAGATGTTGAAAACTATGCTATAATTGGACTTAAAACAATCCTAGAATTGTGTTTTGAAAAGTGGTCGAAATTACCTGTAACTGTCCAGTTGACCATTACCTAAACCAAAAATGTCACTAGACAGAAAGTGTTAATTTCCTAAGAACTAATGCTATGATAAATTATAACATATTAAACCTGGTATATTAGGAATAACAGAACTTAATATTAATTTAAGGTTTTTACCTAGCAAAGCCAAAATGTAGCTATACTAGACTTGCTAAAAAATAGACTATGTAATAAAATTTACAACTGTATGCTATTGCAACTTAAATATTATAAGAATACTATTGGTCAATAAATGAACTTAAAATAAGCTACTTGGCCCACTAGTTAGACACCCACTAGATGAGTTGACTGGTTAACTTAGGGTTTTTGCAGTTGCTAGTTGTCTGATGTTCAGGCAGTGAATCTTATTTGTGGCTAGGAAAGCCTATGGGCTGATCTCCATTATGTCACACAGGTGTTGAGATATTTTTTTATGGCTAGGGAGGCTTATGGGCTAATCTTCATTATGTCACATCCCTAATGATGTTATTTGTCACTGAGGAGGCCTATAGGCTGATCTCTATTATATCACACTAATGTTATTTAATTGTGTCTAGAGAGGCTACGGGTTAATCTCTATTATGGCACGTATGCTAGTGCAGCAGCGTAGGTCCAGAATGGGGACCACTACACCAGTTTATTTTCCCTCTAGATCTAGTGTCTATTAAGGATGTCTCCTAAGTTGGACTAGTTAAAATAATTAAATAAGATTAATAAATTCATATATGACTATGAAGCTGGATATAGGGGCATTTTAGTAATTTTTCACTGATAATGAATAAATGTTTAAAATGGTATAATATATGCATGAAGTGACTAATAATGATTATAGAGATAAGTTATATGGCTTGTGATGAATTAATTAGATAATTACGAGCAAAAACACCCTAGGGGTAAAATGATAATTTGGAATGATAGCACTTTAAATAGAACTTGGGCCATCAGTACAGGATAAAATAGGGAGTTTATGCATGAATTAATTACTAGACATGGTTTTAATGATTGAATTTACCACTAAGTATTTTTATACTCAACATACCTATTTCGATGTGCAGGTACCCAAAATAAGGATATCACTTCGTAAAGTGTGTAGCGAAGTTCATAGGTGATATTAAGAAGGCAGATCATGTGTAATGAGTAGATTTTGCACTCTATGTACTTAGGTCAGAAAAATGGGTGTGATGTATATTAGAGGCATAGGGTAGTTTTTGTATATATCATACCATGATGTAATTAATAAGGAGATGATTTCTCTTATGTATGTGTGCTTTGTGTTGTATGTTTATGAGCCTAAGGCTTATGATTGTTGTGTGATAGAAGATGTTGGTAGGTTGATAACTAGGGGACTAAAAGTGTCCAGGAGAGGATATATATAATATTAAAGTGTTTACAGGCGGAATTTGAATTTTTGGATAGTGACCAGGGCAGCCGCTATGCTGATAGACTTTTAGTTGATACTAGATTGTGTTAGATCCTCTCTATTATGGCTGAAACATGATAATATGAACTTAAATGGATTATAGGAACTGACTTGAATGATTTTGGAATCAAATAGAGTTGTCTAGTGCAGTATGAGTAAAATTTAAATGAATGAACATAAAGGAAATTTCAGGATGGGTGACCTGGCGGAAAGTGCACCGCTTATTAGGTTTCTTCAGGAATCCAGTAGGGGGTATTACATATACATTTTTACACATCTCATACATAGCCATACAATTTCTATCACGTGCATTACTTTTATAACTCATTTTAGGCAATGACTTAACATACTACTTTATGAAATAAACATACCACACATATTATATCCCTTTTTTCATGCCTTAAAGGATTTGTGAAAATCATATGCACATCATAAAGTATATTTTTCATGCATTAGGTGACATTAATTCACTTACTTTGGTTAAAAAACACAAAAACACTCCTCTCCTCTCCCCTTTCTAGCTGATGGTATTAATGGAGTTGCCCCCTCCATTTTTCTGTCTAATCCTCCCTTCTACCCTTAATTTCTTCTATTGAATCAAAAGATAAAAACTCCTATGACCTTTAGATGTCATTTCAAGAGGAAAATTTAAGAAAATCTAAAGGAATTGCTAATTTTTTAGGCTCGATGAATAATGACCAACTTCGGTTTGGGCAAGAATTTTTATATCCTGATATTTTTTTTATGTTCCTTAGGTGCCCAAAAGTCATTTTATGTTATTAGTTTTTTCATGTTTGTATGGATTATTATGGATTTTAATGAAACGATTGTGTAACCTACAATTGAGAAAATTGACAAATCATGAGATAAGGGTAAAGCTAAGGTGTTGGCATCCTCAAGAGTGTATTATGATGTAGAACCATCTACTCGATCTGTACAATAAACCTAAATATGGAGCACCACCTCATATGGATATCCATTTCCATATACCCGTAAAACTCAATTAATTAAAACCTTTTTATTAAATAAATAATAAACCAAATTTCTTGACATAAAGAAGTGTAAAAACGTTGAAAATCATTTGGCACACATATCAAGGTAAACATTGGGGTCATCATGTTGAAAATTCGACAGCATAACAGATGTATCGAGACACTTTCCCAAATTTTTACTTGCCCAAAAACACTTCTAAAACATCAATAAACTCAACTCTAACTCCAATGGGTCCTCCTAACCCTCCAAAACATAACACAAACAAAATGAGCCTTAGGCTCAACTTAGACAACATTCTCACATGCAACATCATAATTTATCTCACAATCAAGCGAGAAAAATAAAGCTTTTGTAATATTACAACTTTAGTTATAAAAATAACTTGAGTTACAGATTAGGCCCAATCCCTTCGAAACCACAAGAGCACATTACTACTGTTACATTTACATCATTAAACTATCATAAAATGATTAAAAATACCCATATAGGGGCTATCTTCAAAAGTCTCTTATGGTGTAAAAGCTTTGGCTCTAATCTGCTGCTCTGTTACCTATACATCGCAAACAGGCAATGCATACCTATACATATGCCAAGGTTCTCGGCCATTCCTACAACTCATACCTATCATACATTTTTCAAGCCATTCACAATTGATTCCATTACATTTTAACTCTAAAACCATTACAAATACATCCAACACCATAAACATACACTCTTTTCAGCCACTTACCATTTTCAAGTCAAACATACATAAATCAACCCATTTAAAGCTCTATCTTAGCCATGAAATTAGGGTGGCATGAAGTAAATACAAGAATTCACTTACCTCAATCACAAGAGAAGGATTTCCCAAACCAATTCAAGCCTTCACAAGCTCAGAATTCTAGCCCTCCTTCACATGAAAATTAGTCAACTTCTCATACCAAATTGCACTCTAATTCCCTAAAAAAAACCATACGAACACATTCCATTTAGTCCTAAGTAGTCATAGGTAGCCATTCCCATTCAAAATCCCTAAAGAAAAATAATAAAACCATAAAAAGCTCACCTTACACCTTTGTTGCCTTTCTTGGAATGCTTCCTAACCTTACTCCTTTTAATGATTTTTAATTAATTATTGAGAGCTCCTTTTCTAGTTATTCTTTTTCTAGAATTACTTAACACATAAGGATAAATTTAAGTGAAAAGAGTTTTCTAGAAAAGCTTGGAATTGCAATGAAAATAGGGGATTTTTCCTTCAGCTGGTGTCGATTCCAACAAGAGAAAGAAAGAAAATTCCTGGGCCCTTAGGCTAGCTAGCATGGTATGGGTGGGTCCTATGAACTCTTAAACCATCCCAAAATAGCTCAATTTCGATAAAAACTTCAAAAATTATTTAAAAACATAAGGACCTCAAAAAATTACACTATTTGTTTTAAAATTCCTTATTTAATCCTTTCTACATGCTCATAAATTTTTATGGCCAAATTCCATTGACAAGGCAGTTTAAAGATTGCCTCGATTTACATGTCAATCTAAAGATTATGAGAATTTGCAAACGACCTCAGAATTCAAAAATTCTTTCATCAATGTACTCAGTGGAATTTTTAAGCTTTAGAGTACAATATTTTTGGGTTTGTCCAAGCGCATCCCAGGTTATTCCTAACTCGACTCAGTTTAACCCCACAGATCTCTAGTTTATATTCCCAAAATGAATTATTGATTCTGCTAATTTTTTTTAATTTTGCCTTTTTCATCAATTCAAAGCCCCTTGAGATTTCATGACTAATGTCGCTGCCTTAATTCTCATGTAAGTAACCTAACACTTCGAACACACTTTTTGAACCCAATGGGACTATTCACAGAGCCTTGATGCACAGGCATTACAATGAACATGAAAGTGTGGAAAGAAAGAAGTTTGAGAGGTGATCTTAGTGCATAGTCATACTAGGCCATAAATAGTGCTTCCCAAGATCTAGTGCACTAACTTAATAGAATGAGAGTAAATTTTATAACTTAATTTTGGGTCAAGTTTATAGTTGAAATGAAGTGATTTAAATTGTTAAAAATGCAATAAATTTTTATGATGGTGTCCTAAGAATAGTAAAATATGTGATTTATGCTCAAAATGATATAGGCATAGCATGACTTAAATCTCAAAATTTCCAAATAAGCCAATGGTAATAGAGTTATAATTTTTTGACATCAAGAAGTAATTTGACAAAATTAAAAGAGAACATTAGTGATTAATTTAATTAGCACCTCCTGATTTTTAATTATGGTTTTCTTAGGAAATATGAATTATGGATTATCCTAATTAATGGTACAAAAAGGGAATTTAATTTACACATTAAAATGAAAGAATTAATTTTCAAAGGGGAAATATGGTGGGAATAAATGTAAGCCATTGGATTAGCCAAATGGCTCACATCTAACCCTATATATATATGTGTGTGTGTGTGTGTGTGTGTGTGTGTGTGTGTGTGTGTGTGTGTGTGTGTATGTATATATATGTATATATATATATATATATACATATATATATATACATATATATATATACAGATATATGTATATACATATATATAGATGTATATATATGTATGTATATATATGTATATATATGTATGTATATATATATGTATATATATGTATATATATATATATGTATA
>CANXYI011072221.1:0-10157 GCA_948208565.1 Hura crepitans
AATTTAAAGCCTTTAAAAAGTTTAAAGAATTCAAAAATGAAGTTGAGAAATAGCTTAATAGAAGTATTAAAATGTTTTTGTTAAATCAAGGTAGAGAATACTTAAGTCATAAAATTCAGAGTTATCTAGGAGATAAAGGTATATTATCTCAATGAACTCCACCAAATACACCATTACATAATGGTGTATCTGAAAGGAGAATTCGAACCTTGTTAGACATGGTTCAATCCATGATGACTTTTGTAGAGTTGCCTAAATCATTTTGAGGCTATGCATTGGAAACTAATGTTTATCTTTTAAATAGAGTTCCATCAAAATTGGTTGATGTTACCCCATGTTAGATATGATGTAATAAAAAACCAATTCTTACACATTTGAAAGTGTGGGGTTACCTTGCCTATGTGAAAAAAATTGTGTTAGATAAGTTTGATGATAAATCTGACAAGTGCTTATTTATGGGATATCTAAATTAGTCACTTGGATATTATTTCTACAACACTTTGGAATAAAAGGTGTTTGTTTCAAAGTATTTTATCTTCCTAGAGAAAGAGTTTCTCTTAAAAAAAGATAATGGGAGTAGAATTGAACTTGGCAAAGTTCGAGATCCATGAATAGAAGCATATTAACTGATTGATCCTAAGCCTATTACACATGATGATCATGTAATAGCAAAACCTGTGGTAACATAATTCTTAGACATTCTACTATGGTTTGTACTACTCCTGAGAGATATGGATTTCCCACAGATGAGAACAGTAATACATCCATAATAGAAGAGGATGAGCCTTTAAGCTATGAGAAGGTTTTGAAGAGTTTAGAATTAGAATTATGGTTAAAAGCCATGCAATCTGAAATGGATTCCATGTAAGACAACTAAGTATAGACTTTGGTTAATACACTAGAAGGGATTAAACCCATTGGGTGTAAATAGATCTTTAAGAAGAAGGCAGACATAGAGGGTAAGTTTGTTACCCATAAAACATGTTTGGTTACAAAGGGTTATCATCAAAGGCAATGAATTGACTTTGATGAAACCTTTTCACCAATAGGCATGATTAAATCCATTAGGATTTTTCTTGCGATTGTTGCCCATTATGATTATGAGCTAGAACATCAATTTCAATAAGACAATTAAAGAATTTGGTTTCACATAGATGAATCATGTGTTTACAAGAAGGTTAGTGGGAGTACAATTATTTTCCTAGTATTATATGTGAATGACATATTAATTATGGGAAATGATGTCTCTATATTGCAATCAGTTAAGATTTGGCTATCTAAGAAATTTTCCATAAAAGACTATGGTGATGTAACCTGCATACTGGGGATAAGGATTTATAGTGATAGATCTAAGAGGTTGATAGTTCTTTCATAGTCTATGTACATAGACAACATGCTAAATAGATTTAGCATGGAGAAGGGGACTTGCAAATAAGAGGGTATATGAATGCCAACTTTCAATCTGACAGAGACAATTGCAAATCCCAAATAGGTTTTATATTCTTATTTGTAGAAGATGTAGTTAGTTGGAAGAGTTCCAAATAGGATAACTACAGACTCAACTATCAAAGCAAAGTACTTTACAGCTTTCAATGTAGCTAAGAGAGCAATATGGATCAAGAAGTTCATTTCTATACTAGAAGTGGTACCAACTATTGTTGATGGCTACCTTTATATTGTAGCAACAATAGGGCCTTTTCATAGTAAAAGGAACCATGGTCTCATCAATGATCCAAGCATGAGCTTAGGTATTACCATCTTATCAGAGAGATAGCAGCCTGGCAAGATGTAAAGATTGTAAGAGTTCCCATTGATTAGAATATTGTTGATCCTCTCACTAAGGCACTGCCTTAGTATAGATTCGAATTCCATGTAAATAATATAGGTATTAGACACATGGGAGATTAGCTCTAGTACAAGTGGGAGATTGTTAAATGCATGCCCTAGAGCTCATATGTACTAGGGATATTTTGTGTATATAATAAATTTTTATTTATAATAAAGGCATTTTTTTATTACAATAATGCTTATGTTAATTTATTTGTCAGATATGATCTTAAAATATGTAATAAAATCCTTGGTATATTCACACTGTAGAGGAAATTATGAAGTGTTCATAATGTGATATTCTTATTGCATGTAAACATGAAACACCAAAACTATCCCTAGTCGTAGAATTAACAAGATAGGCCATTGTTAATACAAATAGACTAGCACATGTTATGTAACACCCCCTACCCATTCTTGAAGAAAATAGGCAAATCGTGCTACTTCCTATGAGATCACCCATCCTTGGATTTCCCCAGAGGCCTTTTATTTAACCTTTACCTAATCTTTTGCTATTCTTTTTAAAAATTTCCTTTAACATTCCTTATGGTTTGATGTGATTTTGCCAAGCATATGACACTCACACACCTGATCTCATAGCCAAATATTAGTCTAGCCTATTGTTACAGTTACCAACTCATCCATTTCCTATTATAAATTATAGTATTATCAATTCCAATATCCTATCACCCCATTTAACTCACACTAACATGCAAGAGTGCCTCTACTCATTCATACCATGTAGTCCAATCATATAATATCATACCTGGACAGTCGTCGGCTGCACTGTTGATTGTCTATGTCACCTCTTCCTAAATTTACCACTTGCACATCAGAAACCCAATACGCTGAGTATACACTTAGTGGTGAATTTAACTAAACATACCATACACTAATTATCACATACAAGCACACAATACCTTTCCTTTACATCTTTTTATAATTTTTAATCCTTATGTTTCTCCTAATTATCATAGCTTACCCTTTTAATTATGCCTTTATTAATACCATAACCCATAGTTTCACATGATGTTCCACTACTAGCTACTGATTTCTTATCATTTAATTCTCATTCTTACTTACGTTTTTCCATTCTAGCTATCCTTATTATATCTAGTTTTCATCATTAGCATGGCTTAACCTCTTTCTCTGAAGTGATTTCCTGTCTTTTTACTATTTCCTCAGTCTTTCTTTTTTATAGGCAATCTCATTAAGATTTCCTACATTTATTCAATTTCAGCTTTTACAAATCACTCTTTGGTCTTAGTATGTTTACCCATAGATTTTATTTCCATTCAAGTAATTTATACCTCAAATTTTTTCATTACTATTATTGAGTCTATTCAAATTCTTTTATTTATCCTTTATCCCCACAGGTTCGGAAGAACTCCTTGCCATTAAATAACGGGATCACAATGTGCAGTGGCCCCCATTTTGGGCCTCGGCTGCTGCATCAACTCCTATAGTCCAAGAACTGGATAAGAAATAGAACAATACCGTGGCCTGCATTATGGACCTCAGCGTTTGTACATAACTAATGGTGGATATTCTAGGTACTCATTTGTAGACCACTCCCAATATCTATAACAATAACTTATAGTGTAAGGGCTCATCACAGAACCTCGGCGGCTGCACCCCACGATCAATACATGGTAGTAGGCCCTAAAAGGGCTGACTACTTAGCAGCTGCTAATCCCTAGTTGATCGATTAACCTATCTAGTGTACAAGTAACCAAAAATGTCTACATTTCCTTTTCAGTTATCTTTCATACCCATTACATTGATTATTTGGTTGATCTAGTATAAAATATTCTATTCTCAGTACCTTTTTGATTCGTTTGTCAGTTAGATATCATTCATTACTCTTTGGTCTCCTTAAGTTGTCATTTTCTCAATTCTAGTTCATTCTTGTCATTATTTTTATAAAATTGTCTATTGCCAATATTCCTATTTATCTCGGCTTTGTATGTTCCAAAGAATTCCATTCCATGGACTTTATTTTATTCATTTGTTACATGTCGTTACACTAACTTAGTTCCCAATTTTATTAGCTTATTCTCATCATTACTTTGTTTATAGAAACATTCTCTCTTTTTGTACCATAACCAAATTTAGCCATTTACTTTACGGAATGCCTTATAATGGTTATTCTATATTCATGTCCTTCAGCCTATATTATTTATAACCCCCCCTTTTTGTGCCTCATAGTACCTATAATGTTCATAAATAATTTTTTCCTCCACATTCTATTATGCATTAATTAAATTTTTTCTTTATCCTTTCCAATTTATTCCTTCATCTTTTTAATAATTTATTAGCTCAGCATACCATTCTAGCTCTAATTCAGCCAAATTAATTATTTTTCTTCTGTCAAATATTTACTCTAGTTATATTCAAACTAAAAAGACATAGATTTTATTTTATTTTATCCGGTCATATTTTTTTCCGGACAGTTATAGGTCATTGTAAATTTTAGGACAGGTACGAGTCATTTTACGTAACTGTCACTATTCATTTGTACATTTTTTTCTTATTAATTCATCAACCTATTTTCTTTTCCATCACCTCATACCCTTATATCATAAATTATCTTATTCTATCCAACCTTTACATCTAATTTACCATATAAGGTCATTAATTCCATTCAACAGTCCTAACCAACATTTCTTGAATTAATTAAATCTTCTATGTGATATTTTTCTAGTTCAACATCTTATATTCCATATTTTCATGCCTTTCCACCACATACATTATTCTTATTCTATATCTCATTAATTCTCCATATAACCACATCATTTCATGATCCTCACATACCATACATCATCACACCATCCTACTCCCACACTCCAACTAACCATACATGTCTACTCATGCCATGGCATACATGACATATACTTAGTCATGCATGCAAACCATACCTACACATCTAATACCCATCCAATACACATCCCTACCACCCTAATTCATTAATTTACACATTCTAACATACATTTCACATACTTACATACATGCACACACATAAAACCCTAACTTTCATACACACACACCCACCTTCAATTCCATTTATCTCAACCTACATAATATGTTTCAGATAAATCACTTACAGCGGATTCCCTGTCATACTAAAGCTACTCCAGAACTCTTGAATTCCTTTTCCTCTATCTTGAACCACCATTTTCATACTTTTCATACATGGTCCCAACTTTGAAAATTCCTACAAAATTACACAAAACTCCAAAATGAAATCTCTTTCCATGGATGTTATCTATATCTCACATAGTTCTAAGAAAAATATGAAATCATGAAAAGGACCACTTACACATGGATTTGGCACTATTCATCAAGTGCTTAAATCTCTATTTTTAGACCTCCTTTTCTTGTTCTATCACTTGGAAATGCTTCAGGAGACCATGGAGGTTTCATTCTATATAATTTTTATGGGTTTTCATGGTAGGAGGAGAGAGAAAGAAGAAACAAAAATGGTGGAGAAGTCATAGGAATGGCGTTGGCTTTTTCATGAGGATGGGAGAGGAAGACTTCTTTTCATTCCATCCTTCCACACACTTGTCCCTTAAGATACATAGGTAAGGTGGATGGCCACAATCACACCACTTGGCGATCGGACAACCCAAATTAATCCAATTTATGATTTAACTTGGAAATTTCAAAATAATTTCCATACACCTCTAAAAATTACAATTCTATTCCTAAAAATTCTCAATTATATTCACTAAGGGCCCTACAAAATTTCAGCCCAAAACTCCTTCAGGAGCTAGGGTTACTATTCACCCTATGTCATTTTTAACCTTTGAAAATTCATAAAATATTCCCTAGACCTCCAAAAATATTCATTTTAGTTTTAAAAATCCTCAATTTAGGTCAGCAAGGCCCACATAAAATTTTAGGTCAAAAGTCAATAGTTGACTTTCTGGCACTATTCACCCGCCAAAATAAAATATTTCGAAAAAATATTAAATAACCTCAAAAAATTATAATTCCTTCTCCATCATACTCAATGGAATTTTTGAGATTCAGGGTATGATATTTTTGGGTCTATCCGAGCATATCCCAGAGCTGTCTCGACCTGACCTCATTTTATCTCCATAAACAATAGTTCTTGAAATGATTTATTGATTCTGCTAAATTTTTAATTTCATTCGTTTCAACCACTTTCAGGCTTGTCAAAGTTTTATGGCCAATATGCTAGTTATCAAACTTGAAATGATGCCCCAAACTGCAAGGAACATCTCTTAGGCCTAAAAACACTGTTCATGAAATCTTGGCATACAAGCATCACATGTTGTGCTCTTTGACCTGGTTAAACAGAAGTTCTTACAAGCTATAAGCATGGTGATACTTAGAGATAACATATGGATGCTTGTTTGAGAAACAAGTTCATTGGAGACCCAATGTGAGATGTTCACATGGATCTATAATCTATGTTAATGAAACTATCTCATCATATTAGTTGTGCATTTATCTTCTAACTTGAGATCACTAAGGTTATCTTAAGTATTGAGAACTATATTTTGACTCTAGTGCTTTTACATTGCTATGATGTATACATAGCAAAGTGATTAGGTATAAGTTGAGATACTTGAATATAGTTGAGTGATCAATAGAGGGTTCATCACCTCAGATTATAATGAGGAGTTTATCTCATTGTTATAATATGCCTATATTATAGGAATCTTTAGCTAAAGTAAAAAGCAAGTGTGATGAGATTCACAAGGGTGTTTTTAGAATAAAAAAACAAATATTAGAACCTGTGACACCCTCTACCAGATCTTAGAGGAAATCCAATAAGTGGTGCACTTCTTACAGGTCCCCATCCTTAGATTTTTCCAAGGTCCATTCGTTTAACACTTAGAGAAATCCGAATATTTAATCAGACCAGTCCTAAATTAGGCATCTAACTCCACAATCAATGTTATCATGTTATTTTCATACTAGAATTCCTTTAATAGATCTTTCTTATGTTTGGAAAAATTTAGATAGCACAATGGCTACCCTGGGACATTCTGAAAATTTTTTTCCACCTATAAAAGCACTTCTAAAGACAATGTTATACATCAACACCCTTCTGGACCCTTCTGGTCCCCCAAATCAATATACAACACATATTAGTCACACATAGCAACACATAGGGCCTCAGGCCCATATTTATTAAGATTTATATTTAAAATCATTCATCAAGCCACTTGAATAAGTACAACACTCCTAGTTCTTATAATTACAAACATATACAGACAATGTAGCTTTTAAGCATGCTGACCCATACCTATACTATTTACATGAGTGCCATTATCCAAATAAAAAGAAACTCTATTTACCCTTCAACACTTGTATTGCTACACTGCACGATCTCCGAGGCTGGTCTATTTATCCTTGCTACCTATGCATTATAACACTGGTACACTGAGTATGAAACTCAGTAGTGAATTTAAATAATTGAAATCATGCCACATGCATTAATGCACCTTAAGCAAACATAATATAATGGTCTAAATGTAGTGTGTGGGTGATATGCCAGGTGACTAATGCCATTCAGATGATATGCCATGTGTACTTTAAAATTACCAAAATGCCACTTTATTTTATTTATTACATTTATCATCATAAGTTATCATCAATCATGCTAGAATTGTATTTTACTTTACTTTAATTCCATTTCATGGGCCTGACTAGGTAGACGACACTTATAGACATTGGACCAAGAGGAAACTGAAAAAGTGTTCAGTGGCCCACATTTTGGACCCTAGCCTCTACACTGGCCTGATATAACTATAGGGATCAGTTTACAGGAACCTTTCAAAATGAGCAACTATGCATAGGGATCAGTCTATAGACCTTCCAAAGCAATTTATCATGTCAAATTATTCATCCTAGCCTATCTCGCAGACTAGTGCAGTGGCCCCCTCTAGGGACCTTCATTGCTGCATCAGCCTAGTCTGATACATAGGTAGAAATGCTAGCAATATAGTGGTCTACTGTACAGACTAGTGCAATGGCCCAATTATGAAACTTGGTTGCTACACTGGCTTAGTCTAATAAATAGATAGTCTAGCAACTGCTAATCCTTAAGTTAATCGGTTAACCTTTCAAGTAGGTGTCTAACTAATGGGCCATTTGACTTCATTTTAAGTTTATTTCTTTACTAATCATCTTTTTTTAATAATATTCCAAGTTAAAAAATAGATAGTTATAATTTTTATGAGACAGTTGATTTTTGAAGTTATAGGTCATTTTTAGCCCTACTAGGCAATTATAGGTCAATTTTCTGAAATATTTTAGGCACTGTCTTAGGCATAATTAAAGCCATATTAAGTCTAGCCTAGTCCATTATTTTAGCTCATTTATACATATGCTAAGTAGGCATTTTAAATATAGTCCCAAAACTTATTTTACGGGACAATTATAGGTCAATCTACACTTTTGTGATGGCCATTTTAGGTTCATTTTAGGTCCTTTTTGCATCATTTTTTAGTGCCATTTGCACTCATTTATCCACCCTTTCATAGGCCTAAAGCCAAATGCAATGTGACCACTTGCATAGCCATACAATAACCTTTTATCTCATTCCACTTAAACATCACAATTGGCCTAAATTTGAATTCTCATTTTCATGCCACAATTAGCTCATTTGAAAGCCATTTTTAGGTCATTATTTTAGGCCAATTTCCATGCTATTTTCCATGCCATTTCTTAATCTTAAAAGATATCCTAATGCCATGCATTTCATGCCTTATTGCTCATGCATATTTACTTAAGCCATGCCATTGGATATTGCACAATACATACCAAATATGTCATGCCATATCACACACATATACATATTATGCCATACCTCATTTTCATGCTATTTAACCTTGCATACCTCTTGGCCAATGTCCCCAAATTGCCATATACATTCTTTTAATCACATTCAAGCACACAAACACATATTTTAACATCAAACAAGCATGCTTACACACACACAATGCATTTCCATGTAAACTAGGCCATTGTACACCTTGGACATGTCTTGGCCTTACTAAGCACACGCATACACACACAAGCCTTATTTATCTATTTCATCACTTATACCTATAATGCCATCATTAACAAGCTAATTGCCATAGTAACTCACTATATCCCTAGCCTACTTGCTAGGCAACCTCTCAACCAAAAGAGGCCTAATGTCCACACTCTAAATTTCCACCATATACCGCCATAAATCATGCATTTCTATATCAAATACATTAGAATTCATGCCAAAGTCACCTTAACAAGTCATACACATACCCATATCCTTACACAACCCTCTTGGACAAAAGAGGACTAAGCCCCTCCATGCATTATTTTCACTAAGTTATCATTCCAAGCATACATTCCACACTCATTAACACAAGTATATGCCTAATTCATCAATTCACATAGATTAGCTACATTTTCCACCATTTATATGGAAGGTTACTAAGCCTATTACATTTGAATTCTAATGTCCATACTTTGAATGCCTTAAATTCACATACCTCACTACCAAAAGAGATTGTTCTTCACTTCAAGCTTTCCAAAAGCCTAATGCTTCCATACACGCCACTCCATATTCAAAATTCCTCGAAAAATCAGACAAGTCTCCAAATCAAATTCCAAGCCTATAGGCATTCTTAAAATCACCAAATCCTCTAGGAAATAAATTAAAAAGGATGGAATCACTTACACATAAGAAGTTGCCTTTTAGCCTCATTTGATGTACACTTGCACACACCCTAAATTTCTTTAAGCTTTAGGGACTTCTATGGCTCATAATTCCTTTATAATTCAATTTTTAACATATTAAAATAATTTTTATTGGCAATTGGGAAGAGAAAAGCTTGCAAAAAGAAGCAAAAATGGTGGATGGAAAAAAAAAGTGGTGTCTGGATAATGAAGGAAGAAAGAAGAAGAAAAGAAAGAGTGGTGAGTGGCATTGGCCATGTGGCCACTTAGGTGTCACCAAGGCCTATTTATAGTGGTTGAGATGGCACAGGTGGGGTCACATGCCACCCGAGCTTCTCAAAAAAGCTCTTTTTCGACTGAAACTTTGGGGAATTTTTAAAAATCACACAAACCTCCAAAAATTATTATGTTTATTTTAAAAATCTTCAATTAGTCCCATTTAGAGGCTCATAAAATTTTACAACCAAATTCCTTCGACATGATAGTTAACCAATTATCTCGATTTATGTGCAAAGCTTAAAATTAAGAAAATTTGCAAATGACCTCGAAATTCAAAAATTCTTTCACCAATGGACTCAGAAGATTTTTAACCTTTAGGATATGGTATTTTCAGGTCCATCTAAGCATAT
>CANXYI011072288.1:0-12594 GCA_948208565.1 Hura crepitans
TATATATATAAAGAATAGATGTGATGTATATAAACAGGCATTTTGTCTTTATGGCTTACTTGATGCCTTTGATAACTATGGGCTTCAGGTCCTCTATGTGTTCTAATGTGTGATTGATGTGTGTTGAAGTTAACTGGGGGACTAAAAGGGTCTAGAGGGAGGTTGTATGACATTATTGTTTATAGAAGTGTTTTTATAAGTGAAAAAAAAATTGGTATGTTACCAGGTTAGTTGTTGTGTTGCCTAATTTTTTGCAACATATAGAATGTCTATAAATGTGTTTTCTATGTTTATTATACCACATGTGAATGTTTAAGGGTTAGACTGAGAATTTAAGTATTATCTGATAAAGTTATAGAATAATCCATAAGTTTTAAAGAGTTCACCCTTTGAGCAATTCTAAGATGGGTGACCTGGCGGGAAGTGTATCTCCTGTTGAATTTCTTTAGGAGTCCAGTAGGGAGTGTCACATTAAGTGGTATCAGAGCATAGGTTATATGTTCCTAGGTGTCTTACATTAGTGCTAATATCTACGGTTGTTTTCTTTGAACTATTGCACTACTATAAGGTTGATAAGTTTTATTTCTTTTTGTTGTCAAGTAAGATGAGTGATCAAGTACCCGAACACCGGGGAGAGGAAGTGGATAGTTATGCCCCTACAACTATTTAGGAGAGAGTTATTAGTGTAGCCATACTAGAATATAATGATGTTACGCAGTAGCCATAGCTATAGACATGAGAATCCCTGACACTATCATAATAGCTAGTGGATCTGCTCAGACATACTTCTACAGTTGCTGCTCAACCTCTTCCACTATCTCTAGTACCTCTACCACCACTATCTCTTTCAGAGAAGATACCATTAGATAGGATTAAAAAGATGGGACTTGTAGATTTTCTAGGTATAAAAGAGGATGATGTAGCATGAGCAGAGTACTGGTTGGAAAGAACTTTTAGAATTCTAGAATAGTTAGAGTGTTTAAAAGAAGATAGCTTAAAGTGTACAACTTCTTTTCTGTAGGAAGAAGCATTCCATTAGTGGGATACTATTAAGAAGAGGAAGGCTGTGATAGATCTTACTTGGGAGTTCTTCCTAATAGAGTTCATAAAGAGCTATATTCTAGATTTCTACAAGGACAAGAAGAGGCAGGAGTTCCCAGACTTAAGATAAGGTAGGAGGATAGTGTCAGAGCATGAGAAGGATTTTACCAGACTGATTAGATATGCTAAGGAGTTCATTCCAAATGAAGAGGAGAAATGTAAGAGAGTCCTAAAAGGGTTGAATGTAAAGTTGGGAATGTATATAGCTAACTTGAGGGTGACAGATTTTATTTTGTTAGTAGCATCTGCATATGACATAAAAGAGATGGTATAGGAGAAGAGAAGTTTCTTTTAAAGGAAGAGATTGTTCCTTGTTGGGCAGTCCAATACAGCTTCAGCTAGTAGTAAGAGAATAATCAAAGCACTACCTCAGTCTCAATCAGTGCACTAGGCATAGAGGTAGACACAGTCTCAGAGGTCTAGGTAAGCTTTTATAGTTAGACCTCAACCACCTCCACGAGTGTAATGCTCGTACATCGAGGCTTCATGAATAGTACCTCAAAACCTGAGAAATGTACCTGGAGTGTTGGGTCACCTTCACGAGGCCTGAGGTAAGGTATACTAGCCATTAAACTTTAAGAGGCTCAAAAAAGTGGAAATAATTCAAATTAAAAATTTAGTCGAGCTAATAAATTACTTCAGGCTATGATTTAGTGGGTCGTAGGCTGAAATTGAGTTGATCGGGAATAACTCAAGATAAGTCTAGATAAACTTGAAAACATCATACCCTAAAGGTTAAAAATTATAATGAGGCCAATGGAGATGGAATTTTAATTTTTTAAGGTCATTTGAAAATTTTCAGTATTTCGATAAAAATTGAGATTTTTTGAGAATTTTTGCTAGCTTATCTCCCGAAGGAATTTGGTCGTGAAATTTTGATTACACCTAAATAAGGTTGTTTGAGGATTTTTTTTAAATAAATGCAATGATTTTTGGAGGTTTGGGTGAAATTTTAAAATTCTCCAAAATTTTATCGAGAAATCGAGATTCCTAAAAATTTGGTTCGCTACTTCCCAAAGGAATTTTGATGTAAAATTTTACAGCCATCTAATTTGGACTATTAAGGATTTTAGGAATAAATGGCATAATTTTTTGTTGTTCGAGTGATTTTTAAAAATTTCCCAAATTTGGCAGCCCTATTTACTGAAAAATTGAGTTTCGAGGTGCTCAAGTGCTGCGTACCACAACCAAGACACCCTCAACATTTCCCTAATAGTTGTAACATGAGCCTACTCCTTCCAATGGACACCTAGCCCACTATTACCCTTTACCCCTTTTGTCCTTTATTTCCTTTCTTCATCTTTTGCTACTCATATTGGCCTAGTTTTTCTCTACTCTCTATGGCTATTTTAGCTTGATTTCTCCCATCTAAAGGCATTAAAAACCCCACAAGTTTGGTAGTAATTAAAGCTTAAATATTAGAATCACTATTAGCAAGAAGGGAATTCAAGAAAAAAAAAGGAACAAAAGTGAGCAATTGAACTTCCATAGGTAGCTAAGAACTTTAATCCTAAAGTAAGTTCATTCCTTTAGTTTTTATTTTGGTTCTTGAAGGATTTCTCCCTCTTAATCATGTTTATATAACTAGAATTCTTAGTTAATCAAGTGTGTGATTTTGGTGATTTGTTGGAGGTGGAAACATGATAATGCTCAAGCTTGAATCTTAAAGTAAAGAGGTGTTCCATAAAGTGTCTTTGGGACAACATAAGGTATGGAGAAGCTTAACTTCTTAAATTGGTATGTGAATTTAATAAATTCCAGCGTACCTTGATCTTTTTTTTAGAGTTTTAATGGCCTTGTAGTATGAAATTAATGGTTACAATGAGTAGCAAAAATACTAATTGTTTATGTAAGTATGGAAGCTAGTTATGTGTGGTGATTTGGTGTTGTTTGCATGAAACTGAAAGGTAGATGGTGTGTGGACTTCATGAATGAGAGTGAATTAGGAGGAAAGGTGGCATGTATGTCATGAATTCACATAATTTTGATGTATGTGTGATGTAAAGGATATGATCATATTGAGTGTTATGCAAGGCCATGAGGTATAAAAGGGTACTTTGGCTTGGAAGGTAAGGATTAAGCCTTGTGTGTAAAACTTATGATGTTATATGATTAATATTTATTATTATAATAGGTTGTGAGTGTGTATAGTGATGAAAGATAAAATTAGGACATTCAACTTAACTAAGCCGTGAAGTAGGAGTCTAAGTTATGTTATATATATTATGCCTATGATAAGTGAGCTATGATGAAAATAAGATATTGACATAGGAGAGTATGTAAAAGTGGTAATTTAAAGAAATAATGCATGTGCATGTGTGTGACATGTATGGCTGAGAATCTTAAAGTGAAGGGATGCAATGGCATAAAATGTGTGGTATGGAGTACATGCATGTGTGCTTATGTTAAAATAATAATAAATGGATAGTATGTGTTTTAACTTATGGGTGAAGGCATGGACATGGAATACATATATGAGTATTCTTATTAGAGTGATAATATGTGATATATGTATGTGGTAACCTAAAGAAAATACATGTATATGGTTATGAAATAAATGTGGCCGAGAGGTGCTTGGTTTGTAAGGCATGTGTGTGATGTGTGGGGCTTAGGATATTAGGTAGATAATTACATGTTAGGAAAGGGATTATATGTATGTGTGATGGAATTGGCAAAAACAAGTGAGTTAATGTGTGGTTTAGTTATGGCCATGGCATGTGTAAGCCTTACTATGACTTGGTTGGCATGGCATGTAGTATGTGTGCATGTATATATGCTTGTGGCATGTCATAATGTTTGTATGTATGGTTAAATGTGACCAAAAGTATGTTTGTGGTCATTATCCACTTTTGGCCGAGACTTTGCATGGAAATTAAGGTATAATGAGCATATTGTAGCATGGCAAGTGTGCGTGAAATGACATGGCACGTTAAGCATGAAATGGTGAACAAGACCTTAGGATGAAATAGGTATACATGTGTGAGATATATGGCATGAAAAGGGTTAAATAATAGTAAGAAGACCTATGTTAAATTGAGTTAAAATGTGCTTTAAAATTTGCTTGAATTCAAGTGATTATGTTAGCCTAAATAGAAATAAAAATGTCATAGAATAGAACCAAAAATTTAGGACCTTTTGTACATTTGTTTTAAATGAAATTTGAGGCTACCTTAAGGGTCACATGGAAGTTATAAATAAACTTGGCTTCAAGCTTGTAATTATATGAGATGTTGATTAAGAATGGCACAAGAAAAATGCCCAAAACAAAGCTAGTATTGGGGCCTTTAAATGTGTACGTAAATAATAGAAATGGCCTATAATTGTCCTATAAAAGGACTAGATTGGGCTTAGCCTAAATATGGCTCATAAATTGCATGTAATAGGGCCTTAATTAATAGAATTAAATGGACTTAATTTTTGCCTTTAGAAATAATTTAAATTGGGCTTAGAAAATATACTTGTAATTGTCAAGTAGGATAAAAAATGACCTGTAACTGTCCAGGTGAAATTTCAACTGCTTAAATAAATTTGTAACTGACTGTTAAACATTATTAAATATTATAAAATGATGATAAGTAAATAAATGAATGTAAAAGGAAGTCAAATGGCACATTAGTTAGATACCCACTGGATGGGATGACTTGTCAACTTAGGGATTATCAGCTGGTAGATGGTCTATTTATCAAACTGGGCTGGTGTAGCAGTTAGGGTCCTGAAAGGGGCCAATACACTAGGTTATGGGGTAGACCACAATATTGACATTAATGTCTATTTATAATTTTAAGGCTAGTGCAATGATCAGGGTCCCCAGAAGGGCCACTACACTAGTCTGTAGGGCAGACCAAATTGTGATTATTGTGAATTGATAATGTATGTTCATTAAATTTGGGAGGTGCACAGACTAATCCCCATTCTTTACTTTCTAATTTGGGTGGTTTTTATGAACTAATCCCTATAATCAAATTAGGCTAGTGTAGTGGCCAAGGTCCCAAATATGGGCCACTACATAATTTTTAGTTCCCTTTTATTCCAGTATCTGTAAATATAGTCTACCTAGTTGGGCCCATTTAATAATTTAAATAATGCACCTGGGAAAAATGGAATGATTGAATAAATTATAGAAATAATGTAAATGAAATTATCATAGTGGTATTTTCAATAAATTTGAAGAACATATGACATATCACTTGAATGACATAAATCATCTAGCATGTTGCTCACACACTACACCTAGACCATTATTTTATGCTTGCATGTGTCTAGCATAATTGTAAGTACCTGGCTAATGGAAAGTATGTAAATGAAATAACTATTGCATTTTTTAAATGGGTTCTATCTACTAATCCTATGTTACTAGTGTATTAAAGCATTTATATGCTTGCATTAGACATACTTTTAATTTATTAAATTCACCACTAAGTTTTATACTCAGTGTGACAGTGTTTTGGTGCACAGGGAAATAAGGATAGTTGTCACACCTTGTAGTATGTCTAGTGTAGCAGCAGAGGCAATAAAGTTCTAAATTTTTGTGTATTGATGTATATAGTAAGCACTCATATAAGAACTATAGTTTATATGTCCAGCATGCTTAGAATTGCTGAAGTTTGTAAACTTAAGCAAATCAGATTATAAATAGACAGGTGTTTTGTTTGTTTTGGGGTTGCTTATGGTTTTGATATTTATGTGCCTGAGGCCTTATGTGTGTGATTTTGACCTATATGAGGTGTGCTAATGATGGACTGAGAGACTAGAAGGGTCCAAATGGAGGTTATGGGTTATTGCTTATAGAAGTGTTTTTAACATGTGGAAAAAAATATTTCAGTATAACACTTGGGTGGCAATTATGCCGCCAACTTTTTATGACCTATAAAGGGTCTTTAAATGCTTTGTTTGAGTCTATTAAACCATGTATGAATGTATATAAGGATTAGATTGGACATCTAAGCCATACTAAATAGAGTTTTAGAACAATCCCTAATTGTTAAGGAATTTTCTCTTAGAGCAATCTTAAGATGAGTGACCAGTCGGGAAGTGTATTACCTGTCAAGTTCTTTAGGAATCTAGTAAGGGGTGTCACAATGAGCTATTAGTGCTCTAAGACTAGTAGATAATAGAAATGGACCTCCAACTTGCAATACTTGCAACAAAAGACACTAGGGGCAGTGCTAGTTGAGTAGGAAGGGAGAATGCTTTACTTGTGGTGCCCAAGATCATTATCAGAGAGAATGTCCTAAGAGATAGCTAGAAGATGCCCATACTCAAGCATCTATAGTAGCATCTCAAAGTAGAGGATAGAGGTAGGGTAGAGGGAATTGTCCTAGTGCTATCCAGGGGATAGGGTTAGAAGTTCATGCACTAGTAAGGCAATATGCTATCAGGGCTAGAGAAAAAGCAGTAGGCTTAGATGTCATCACTAGTACATTCGACTTATTCGATGTTCTAGTTTTGGTAATGATAGACCCAAGATCCACATATTCTTATGTATGCACCACACAAGCACATGGACTAAAATCTGAGCATATGAACATACACATTCAAGTCAAGGTAAAGTGTGAATATGAATAGGGTATATAGGTAGTGTCCTTTAGTAATCTATGAATGTTTATTTCCTATGGATTTGATTGAGTTACCTTTCCATAAGTTTGATGTGACTTTAGGAATGGATTAGTTGTCTAAACATCGGGCCAAAGTGGATTGTAAACATAAAAAGTTGACCTTTTAGACTATAAAGGGATAGACACTAACAGTTATAGGTGAGAGAAACCTTTTGGATAATCTCATCTCAGTCATTATAGTAAGGAAACTCATTCAAAAAGGGTGTTAAACTTACCTGACACATGTCATTAATACTAGTACTTCCACCTTATTGCTTGAATAGATCCCCATAGTTTCTGAGTTTCCTTATGAGTTGCCAGGGTTACCTTTATAAAGAAAGTTTGATTTTTAGATTGAGGTGTATCTTGGTACAATTCCTTTGTATCTTGGTACAATTCCTTTGTCTATTCTCCCTTATAATATGGCACTTGCTGAGTTAAAAGAACTGAATGTGTAGTTGTAAGATCTGTTAGATAGAGGGTTCATTAGACTCATTATTTCACCTTGGGGAGCCTCTAGTTTAATTGTGAAGAAGAAGAATAGGTCCCTTTGATTATGTATCGATTATAAATAACTTATTAAAGTGATAGTATAGAATAAGTATCCCCTAACCTGGATAGATGGCCTTTTGACTAGTTGAGAGGTATATGTGTGTTTTCAAATTTTGATTTGAGGTCTTAGTATCACTAATTTAAAATAAAGGAAACTGATGTTCCTAAAACTATTTTTAGGACTCGATATGGGCATTATTAGTTCTTAGTGATACAATTTGAGCTTTTTAATATGCTAGTAGCCTTTATGAAATTAATGAACATAGTATTTTAACCCTACCTAGATCAGTTTATAGTGGTATTCATTGATGACATCTTAGTCTATTCTAGGACCAATGAAGAGCATGAATAATATCTCAGGGTTATGCTACAGACACTGAGGGAGAAGTAATTATATGCCAAGTTTAGCAAATATGAATTCTAGTTGAATGACATAACCTTTTTGGGACTTGTAGTGTCAGAAGAAGGTATTAGAATAGACCTAACAAGGTCAGAGTAGTGTTAGAATGGGAAACTCCGAGGAATGTGACGAAGCTATGGAGTTTTCTGGGTTTAGCTGGGTACTACAGAAGATTTGTGAAAGGGTTTTCTATTATTGTAGCAACTATAACTAGATTGATTAGAAAGAATGTGAAGTTTGAGTGGGATGCCAGATGTCATGAGAGTTTTAACAAGGTGAAGAAGATGTTCACAGAAGCTTCTATCCTAATTCAAACTTAATAGGTTAAGGATTTTGTTATGTATATTGATACTTCACTTAATGGTTTTAGATGTGTGTTGATGCATAAAGGAAAAGTGGTAACTTATGCTTTTAGATAGTTAAAACCATATGAAAGGAACTACCTTACTTATAATTTGGAGTTAACTACTCTTGTGTTTGCTTTTAAAATTTAGAGGCATTATCTATATGGCAAAAAGTTTTACATTTACACATATCACAAAAGCCTGAAATAGAATATCATTTAGGGAAAGCTAATATGGTAGTAGATACTTTGAGTAGAAAATTGATGGTAACCTTGAAAGCCATAAATGCTAGAATATAGTATATAGGAGAAGGTGCTATTTTAGCTAAACTTCAAATGAAACTAGATTATAGGCAACAAATAAAGGAAGCTTAGGTGAAGGATGAGTAGTTGAGACAGATTATGGATAAAGTTAAAGAGAGGAAGGCTGTAGGATTTGAGTTAAGTGAAGATTGATGTCTATATTATTAGGGTAAGTTATGTGTACCTAGTATAGATGACTTGTGATTACAGATACTGAAAGAGGCATATAAAGCTCCTTATCTTATACACCTTGGTAGTATAAAGATGTACAAAGACTTGAAGTCTCAATACTAGTGGTCAGGTATGAAGAGAGATGTAGCAGAATATATGGCTAAATGTCTAACATGCTAGCAGGTAAAAGGTGAGCATTAAGTTCCTTCTAGATTGCCACATCCTATAGAAGTACTAAAATGGAAGTAGGAAAAACTTACAATGGACTTTATAATGGCATTGCCTATGATTTAGAATAAGTGTCATGCTACGTGGGTGATTGTTGATAGATTGACAAAGACAGCTTAATTTATTCAAGTTAGAATGTATTACTCACTAGAAAGACTGGCTAAGTTGTACATTGATGAGATTGTCAGACTCCATGGTGTACTAATGGCTATTATTTTAGATAGGGATCCTCGATTCACTTCCAAGTTTTGGAAGAAACTACATCAGGCATTAGGTACTAGGTTGACCTATAGTAAAACTTTCCACCCTCAAACTGATGGACAATTAGAACGGGTAATACAGGTACTTGAGGTTATGTTTCGTAGCTATGCCGTTGAGTTTAAAGGCAGCTAAGACTAATACTTATCTATAGCTGAATTTGCTTACAACAACATTTATCATGCTAGTTTAGGCATGGCACCTTATGAGGCACTTTACGGTAAGAGGTGTAGAACTCTATTGTGCTAGAGTGAAGCTAGGGAGAGCAAAATTTTAGTAGTTAACCTGATTAGAGATGCAAAAGCAAAAGCAAAAGATATTAAGGAGAGATTGAAAGTTGCAACTAATAGACAGAAGTCCTATGCTAACTTAAACCGAAGGGATATTGAGTATCTTATAGGTGAGAAAGTATTTATGAAAGTATCCCCATGAAAGAAAGTACTTAGGTTTAGGAAAAAGGCAAAGTTGAGTCCTAGATTTATTAGACCATACGAGATCATAGAAAGAGTGAGACCACTAGCTTATATGCTATCCTTGCCTTCTGAGTTACAATAGATACATGATGTGTTCCATATTTCAATGCTCAAAAGGTACAGATCAAATCCTACCAATATAATCCAAGCATCATAAATCAAAATATAGCTAGACCAAAGATACAATAAAGAACCAATATAGATTCTTACTCAAAAAGTGATGCAATTGAGGAATAAAACTATTCCTCTAGTTAAAGTTCCCTAGAAGCATTATAATTTAGAAGAAGCTATATAGGAACTTAAGCAGCAAATAAAGAGTCAATATCCATATTAGTTTACTTCGGGTATTTTTGATGATGAAATTTCTTAAGAGGGGAAGAATTGTAATGCTCGTAAGTCAAAGCTCCGCAAACAATACCTCTAAGGCTTGCAAAGTGTGCCGGAGTGCTGGGTCACCTTTATGAGGCTTGAGGTAGGGTGTACTGGTCCTGAAACTTTGAGGGGCTAGAAAATAATGAAAATGACATAATTTAAAGATTTAAGAAAACTAATAAATTATTCTATGCTATAATCTAGCGGGTCGTAGGGTCAAATGGATTCGAGCTAGGAATGACTTGAGATGTGCTTGAAAAGACTTGAAAATACCATACCCTAAAGGTTAAAAATTCCCATGAGTCTATTGGTGAAGGAATTTTTGACTTCTGAGGTTGTTTGCAACTTTTCCTAAATTTTGGGTTTTACATGTAAATCGAGGTTATTAGTTAATTGCCCTATCGAGGTAATTTGGCTGTGAAATTTTATAAGCCTTTAAATAGGACAAATCAAGGATTTTTAAAATAAATGCAATGATTTTTAGAAGTCCGAGTGATTTTTAAAAATTCCCAAAAGTTTCTATCGAAATCGAGCAATTTTAAGATGTTCAGGTAGCATATGGCCCCCTCAATAACACCTCAACCACTATAAAAGCCCCATAATGACACCTAGATGTCCATTTGTCATTAAACCCCACCACCCACCTATTTTCCTTCTTTCTTCTACCTTTTCTCTCGATGCCATTTTTTTCTTCTTTCCACCATTTTCATGGTTTCTTGAGTTCTTTTCCCACCCCAATTGCCACAAAAATCCTCTTGATCTATTGGAAATTGAATTTTCAAGGGATTAGAAGCCATAAAAGTCCACAAAGCTCAAAGAAATTTGAGAACATCCAAGCGTACATAAAAGGGTGCTTAGAAACCAACTCTTTATGTGTAAGTGTTTCCTCCCTTTTTAGTTTATTTCTTAGAGGATTTTACCATTCTAAGAATGCCTATAATATTAGATTTTCATTTAGGGACTTATAGGATCTTTTTTGAATTTTTAAAAGGAAGATGTCATGTATGGAAAGTGAAGCAAAGTGAGATGCAACTAGGTCTTTTACAATCTTAAGGTGTGGGAGAAATCTTCGTTATTTAAGAGGTATGTGTATGTGTGCTTGAATATGGAGAAAAGCATGTATATGGCCATTGGGAAGCATTGGCCAAGAGGTATGCAAGGCAAATTATTGCATGAATGGTAAGGTATGGCATGACATATGTGTATGTGATTGGCATGGCACTTGTGGCATGATTTGTGTAATGTATATTTTGCATGAATTAGGTGAATATGCATGAGTAATAAGGCATGAAATATATGGAATTTGGGATGCCATTTAAAGTTAGAAATTGGTTAGTAAAGGATGTTGGAAATGGCTTAGAATAGCATGGTAAAATTAACTTTAAAATGGACTAATATTTATATGTAAATGGCACCTTAATTTAAGACACTTTGTAATGTTTATGTGAAATGAGTTGAACCCATTTTTAAGGTCATTTAGGTTATATAATTGAGCTTGGCTTTAGGCTTATGAAAGTGTTTGAATATGAGTGCAAATGGCACTGAAAAAGGGCATGAAAGAACTTAAATTTGGACATAAAATAGCCAATGTAAAATTGGAAAATGACTTATAACTGTCCCGTAAAATTTATTTAGGGGCCTTTACCTAAAATAAATATTTAACATAGATATAATTGGATTAAAATAATGGCTTAAACTAGACTTCATATGAACTTAAATATGCCTAAGACAGGGACTTAAAATACCTTAGAAAAATGACCTGTAACTGACCAGTGGGACAAAAAATGACATGTAACTATCCAGGTAAAATTTTGACTGTGAAATAAAATTAATAACTATCTATTTTCATTCTTAAATTATAAGATGATGATTAGTAAATAAATAAACATAAAATAAGGTCAGATAACCTATTAGTTAGACAACCACTAGGTTGGTTGACCAGTGAACTTAAGGATTAGTAGTTGTTAGATGATTTCAGTTATTTTTTAGATATTAGAAGGTTTATGGACTGATCCTTGCTATCCTTTAGAAGTGTATGATGTTAATGACTATCTACATATTGGGAGGTATATAGAATGATCCCTGCTGTCCACTAAAGTGTTGTGATTTTTGGATATTGGGAGGTTTACGGGCTGATCCCTACTATCCATATTGTGATTGATGGTTAAGTTTTTTGAGATATTAGGAGGTCTATGGACTAATCCCTATAATCTTTTGTCTAGTATTGGGAGGCTCAAGTGAGCTAATCCCTACTATCAGACTAGGCTAATGCAGCGGTCGAGGTCCAAAATGTGGGCTACTACATAACTTTTTTAGTTCCATCTTGGTCTAGTGTCTTAAGTCTAATCTATCTAGTCAAGCCTATTAAATTAAATGGAATTAATCTATATGTTTTAATTAATGGCAATTTACTAATTGAATAATTGAATTAGAATTATCATAATGGCATCTTGGTAATTATTGTGGAACAATGGCATATCACTTGAGTTACATGAATTACTAGTGTATATCACCCACACATTGCATGTTAACTATCATAATATCATTGCATGTGAGCCACTACATATAAGATATTTTAAATGCTTTAATTCACAACTGAGTTTTATACCCAACATAATAGTGTTTTGGTGCAGAGGTTGTAAAGATAAGCAGTCTAGCCTCAGAGATCATATAGTGTAGTAGTACAGTTCTTAAAGGGTATATAGAGCCTTTTTCTTTTGGTTTTGTTTAGCTAGCACTCATGTAAAACACTGTAGGGTATGGGTTAGCATACTCAAAGGTTACTATATCTGTATATAT
>CANXYI011072334.1:0-13929 GCA_948208565.1 Hura crepitans
TGCTTGAGACAAATTCTAATATTAATCCTATGATTGTTGGTGCTTGCTAAATTGTTTTGATACTTGGTTTTCTTTAGTGTTAGTGGCATGAATTATGGTTGAACAATTAAGTTGCAATAGTGATTAGTGGGGAGGTTAGTATTTTGGGTTGTGGAGTATGGCATGATTGCTTAAAGATGAATGCTAAAATGCTTATGGCAAAATTATGTGTGAGTTGTTCTTGAATATTCATATGTATAAGTATGAAATTGTTGTAATTAGAAAGGTATCTTGAATAATGTCAAGATGGGTGTTTAACCATGAGGTTGCCAAATAAAGTGTGCTTATGAACTTATATGGATTTATATGTATGCACATTATGAAACGTAATATATGCACGAGTGATTAATAAAAGAGGGTACGTTGCATGAATAAACTCTTTTAGAGAAAAGGTATATGATAATGGTTAGCTATAATGTGAGTAATATAAGTAAAGTGATGTGTTTGAGTAATGGTAGTCAGATATGAGTTAAATGCTTGAGAATTTAGTTGGCTGAATGATATGTTATAACTTTTATGCTTATATAATGTGTAAAAATATAATGATGTGTGAGTATACATTGAGATAATGAGTAGGAGTCATGTATCACATACTGAACAAATGGTTAATAATGGTAATGGGATAAGTACGATCCAGGTGATAAATAAAATTAAGAGGTTTAGTAGTGTCTTTTAAGTATGCATTTGATGAGCATAGGTTAATGCTTGGAAGGAAAACTAGGCGAAAACCATTTTATTATAAAAATAGGACGTATGTAAGAGGCTTATTAGTTTTAATCAACATGTGTACATAGTGTGTGTGAATAAATTTATGAAGGCATTTGATTATGTAAATAATGATGTATGATGCACCTTGGATAAAATGAATTTGTTCTATCCTAGACTAGTGATTCATAATATATTTGTGACAATTTGAGGAAGATTAACAATCCAAATACATAGATATGTAACCCAAAAATGGTTTATATGAATTTTAATTAAACACACATAGAATGTGAGATTGAACTTAAATAAAACATATATAGAATAGCTTTTCACTAGTGCATGAAGTAATGCCAGAAGAAAGTGTTTAATTTATACTTTGTGGAATTAATAAAATAAATCTATTTATGATAATAAAGGAAATAAAATGATGGAAGTTAATCATTTTTTAGCTTATTATCTACTTGAATTAAAGAGGAGATGGTAGTTAATTTCTTTTTTTTTTTAGCTTAATGTGCCAATATGGAACTGGGATTTTCTTAAGCTTATGAGAGCTAAATGTTTGACATAAATTTAAGCCTATAATGGCCAATTGTTAGTATAATAAGTTGGCATATAAGATGCCTAGAACATATGGCTACAAGCCTATAATTGGGATGAGAAATTGCAAAATGATAAGTAATTGTCTTGTGATAAAAGGCTATATTAGACTGGACTTAAACACTACCCCTAAATTAGGCATAAGTGAACTTATAATAATGCCATAAATTGACTTAAGTATGATTATCAATTAAGGGTGAATTAAATTCAGCAAATAGACTGGAGATTGTGAGGCAGCAACCAAAAAAGATATGTATCTAGCCTAGTCAAAATTTTAATTGTTAAAATAAATTCATAACTGACTGTGAAACATTTCTAAATAAATAGCTCTAGACATAACTATAAATTGAATTTAAGTTAGACTATAAAAAAATAGGCTTAACTGTCCAATAGGACCCAAATATGATCTATAGCTATCCAAATCAATTTTCAACTATAAAAATAAATTTGTATTTGACTATTAATTGCTTCTAAATATTATTTTATGATGAATAGTAATAAACTGAATGGAAAATTCAAACAATTGGCTTATAACTGTCTGGGCTAAGAGTGGCTGTCAAATAAAATTAATAACTATTCATTTTTGAGTCAGGGATATTATAAATAGATAATAAGTAAAAGAATGGACATTAAATGAGGATTAGTGGCCTATTAGTAGACACTTATTGGATGGGTTGACCGGTTAACTTAAGGTTTAGCAGCTATTAATTATCTAGTGACTGGAGAGGTCTACGGACTGATCTCCATTATGTCAGCGAGTTTTTTAGATTAATTATTAGTGGCTGGAGAGGTCTATGGACTGATCTCTATTATGTCACCTAGATTTTGAGACATTTAGTGGTTGGAGAGGTCTATGAATTGATCTCCATCATGTCACCTAGTTATACATGGTTATTTGTGGCTAGGGAGGCCCAAAGGCTGATCTCCATTATGTCACACAACATTTGTGTCTAGAGAGGCTATAACTGATCTCTATTATGGCACTCAGGCTGGTACAGTGGCATAGGTCTAAAATGAGGACCATTATATTAGTTATTCCCTTTAAATCCAATGTAGTAAAGTGTAGTCTACCTAATGAGGCCTAAGTCTAAACTTAAATATTATTCCTTTTAATTGATTAACTAGTTGAATGAGTATGATGTTTGCAATATTATTAAAGGAAATCTAAGTGAGCCAATGGAAATAATTAACTGAGATTAATGCACGTGCATACAGGTGTTTAGGGAATACATTAGAAGGATAGTATATAATGTACATAATTTTATTAATGGCTATGCTCTGTTAATCTTAATACAAGTGTTAAATAGCTATCTGAACCACCCGAGAAAAGTGCCCTGGAGGTAATAAATTATTGAAAGATTATAATGATAGGTAAATAAATGCAAAGGGAGATATATTACTATTTGATCTTCACATGTATTAACTTATATTATGCATATATTTAACTACTTATGTGTAATAGGTGAGACATACTTTTAATTAATTAAATTCACCATTGAGTTTCATACTCAGTGTACTAATGTTTTGGTGTGTAGGTAAACAGGAATAGTAGGATAGCCTCGAGATAGGTGCAGTGTAGCAACAGGATCAGGAAGGGGGATAATTTTTATTTGATTTAATCTATGCAATGGCACTTATATAATAGATGTAGGTTATATGTCTAGCATGATTAGTAGCTATTGTAGTTCTGTAATCTATTTCAGTTATAAATTTGTATGAATAGCTTTGGCATACATGATGTGTGATATGTGACTTAAGTTTTATATTAGGACTGAATGTAGGGCTTGAGGCCCGTGAGATGTTGATATATAAGGGATAGAGCAGGATTAAGTCAAGATTGTAATGCACCTATTTTCAGGATTCTTCAGGGATTCGATAAGGGTGTAACATTTAGTGGTATCAGAGCTATAGGTTACTTGTTCCTAGGAATATTACATGAGTGCCTCTGTCTAAGATTAATTCTTATTAAACTGCTAAACTGCAATGAGGCTGACTAGTGATTAATTTATTCATGATAATTACACTAAGTGGACAAAACCAATTAGAACAAAGGGAGTTAATGATAGATCATACCCCACTGATAATCAAAGGGCTAATAAGTTTGATGTTGTTATATGCTAATTACCCACTCAAGCCTAGTTATAATAATTCAGTCTAATATTATTGGTATTATCACTACAAGTCAAGGAAATTGTTAAGATGGGAAACAGAGTTAGAGTAGATGTTGTGCCTTAAGAAAGGAGGCGCAAACAAATAATAAATCCTCTCTACAAAAAAAGAAAAATATATTAGATCAACCTAGTTCAAGCCTCAATGTCAGGAGAACACAGGGAGGTCTAGATACAATTGATCATTAAAATAATTATCTATTCCCAGTGACTGTCTGTGTTATAGTAGCATTACCAGATAAAGTGTGGAAATAGGCTAAGGAGAAATCCATTTAACAATAGCCTCTTAACTAGATTCGAGGTAGAATGGGAATTCAGTGGGCAATGAATTGGTGAAACCAATCAAGGAGAATATACTTTGAAAGTTAGTATAGGCATGTCGTGCTTAATTGCTGTGGCAAATTGGTAGAAATAGACTGGAGATGTACATACCTCTATGTTTGAATATTATTAACCCATCATAAGAACTTAAAACCTAAAGGTGTAAGGCTAACCATGTGATATTAAGAATGATAATAATTCAATTATAGTTGTATAAGTGAAGTACATGTACCTTGCAAGCTAGTAAGTTATACACAGCTAAATTACTAGCCTTTTTAAGAGTCACTAAGCTTAGCTATGCATGTATGCACCTTAAAGAATATTGGAGAACATTCATGCTGTATAATTGGGAAGCTAAATGAGCGACATTTTAAATATTAAATAAAATTTATAAAAATGAAGCTACCAATAGAGAAGCACACGAGTAAAACTCAATACACATAAACAAGGAAAAATATATATAAATAAATAAATGAGTGGAACTAATTTGATTACTGCCAAGATCCCTAAAAGTGAAGGCTATTTCTTGCTCTTTGACTACATTCATTACCTGGCCTGGGCATTGCATTTTGATACGGATTGCATCTTGGCATAATATTCCTTCACTTTAGCATATGCATTTCATGAGTGCACATAGCATATTGGTAGCCTAGTTGTGAGGAGACTTGGTAGGAGTCAAGTATTAAATCACAAATAAATAAGGAAATAAATATTAAGAGAAAGGGAAAAAGAAATTAATGAAATAAATTTGATACAATAAAATATAGTGGAAAATAATATATTTACAATTTTACCCTTAAGAAGGGAAGGTTGTAAAATTCACCCAGCAGTGATGAGTACCCAAAGTATGATAATAGGTTGTGAGCACCTAATAAAAAGGGCTTAAGACAATAATTGTAAAAGAGACATCAGTAATTGCTAATGCCAGGTATCCAAGTCCTGTGAGGAAATATTTAGACTTGAAGCCACACTATTAGTGGCAGATATAAGACAATTGATCACAACATAGATATATGTATGACTGAACATCAAGTTTATTAACAAGTAGCTTAAGGTATAAGATTCTTTTTAGATTGTCGTGTTTTGAATGTAATAAGAGATAAATGCAAAAAGGATTAATACGAACATGTACAAGGTGAATGAAAGGGCATGCTATATCATAGGTAAACAGAGTTACCAACATTTTGCTAAGAAAGTAACATGCATATATAAGGAAGAGGTAGAGTGATAACTTCAGTGCAGTTGGTTTCTGACTTAAAACTAGTGAGATGTTGCCAGATGATTGTAATCATGCCAATTACAACAAAGTGAGTTACGATCAAACCAGTAAGTTATAAGACAGTGCTAAGACATAAGGACCACATAACAACCTAAAAAGTAAATAAAAGCTCGATGTGGGGTCTAGAACTGAACCGAGAAATTTCAAGGATGAAACTTTCTTAGAGGGGAAGATTTATAATGCCCATGTACTAGGGCTCCAAGAGCAGCGCCTAAGACTCGAAAAGGGTACCTAGTGTGCCGGATCACTAGCATGAGACCTAAGCATGACACATTTCCCAATAAACTTCAAAGGATTAAAAAAGGGAGCAAATGACCTAATTAAAAATTTTAGCAGAACCAATAATTCCTTCTGGGCTATAAGCTACCCATCGGGCTAATAAAAATTTTTTGGGTCAAGACTAAATCGAGATGTGCTTGGATGGACCCAAAAATAGTGGATCCTAAAGCTTAAAAACTGCACTGAGTCCAAGTGTGAAGGAATTTTTGGAATCAAAGGTCGTTTGCAAATCCTCATGATTTTTGAGGTTGGCACAAAAACCAAGGCAATCTGAAAACTATCTTATCAGAGGAATTGGGCCACAAAAAATTACGAGCATGCAATTGGGATTAAATAAGGAATTTTAAAATAAACGACGCAATTTTTTGACATCGTTTGGAATTTTTCAGGTTCTCAGTAGAACTGCGATTTTCCTAATATTTTGCTAGCCTAGTTCTCAAAGGAATTAGGCTGTGAATCTTTATAAACCTATAATTAGATGTATTTGAGGATTTTAAAAACAAAAGTGACAATTTTTAGAGGTCTGAGTGGCAGTAGAAAAATTCCCGAAGTACTACAAAATCCTCGATTTTCAATTCATGTACTTCCTGATGGAATTTCGCTGTGAAATTTTATAAGCATGAAATTGGGGTTAAATGATGATTTTACAAACAAACGGCACATTTTTTTTATAACCGTGTGATTTTTAAAAAATCCCCGAAGTTAGCGGCCCCTATGTTCAAGAATACGAATTTTAGGGTGCTCGGGAGCCCCTTAATATAAACTAAGGTTGCTCTAACCTTTTCCAACCATTGAAACACATTGCCTAGCTTAGGGGTGGACACTTAGCCCACTAATTCAACCCCTACTTGCTCCACTTTCCCATTTTCTTCCTCTATCTTTGCTGTCCATATGAGGATAGCCTTTCTTACATCATTATCTCAATTGCTTAACCAAATTTCCTTGTCCAAAGCTCCAGAATTCCCTAAGGTAGGTTACTATTGATGATTAAAGGGAGATGACTTCCCTTAGTGAACAAGAGAGGCAAGGAAAAAAAGGGAGAAAGAGAAGGGACAAGAAAAATTCCTTAGGTAGCCAAAAAATTCAGTATTTTTGGAGTGAGTTAATTTTTCTAGTTTTCTTTTTTATTTCTCTAAATTTTCCTTCCCTAAGATTACCTTTGTATTTAAGAGCTTAAATGGTAATTTGGTGTAGATATTGGTGGTTCTTGTGAGAGGAAATGATAAAGGATAGCAAGGGATAATAAGTACAAGTGAAAAGGAAAGTAAGATAATGAATGATGAGAGAGTGAAGGAGCAAAGAAGTTGCTAGAAATGGAAATCAGGTTTGTGAATTTAAAGAATTAAGGGCATGCCTTGCTTTCTCTTTAAAGAGTAATTTTAGAATTTAATGGCCTAAAAATTCTAGTAGAAAGGATGTGCTTGAGATTAATTCTAATATTAATGCTATGATTGTGGGTGCTTACTGAATTTTATGATACTTGGTTTTCTTTAGTGTTAGTGGCATGAATTATGGCTGAACAATTAAGTTGCAATAGTGATTAGAGGGGAAGTTAGTATTTTAGGTTATGGAGCATAGCATGAATGCTCAAAGATGAATTCTAAAATGCTTATGGTAAAATTGTGTGTAAGTTGTTCTTGAATATTCATGTGTCTAAGTATGAAATTGGTATAGTTAGAAAGGTATCTTGAATAATGTTCAGGTGGGTGTTTAAGCGTGAGGTTGCCAAATGAAGGGTGCTCATGAACTTACATGAATTTATATGTATGCATGTTGTGAAATGTAATATATACATTAAAGTAATGAATAAATGAGGGGTATATTGCATGAATAAACTCTTTTAGAGAAAAGGTATATGATAATGGTTGGCTATAATATGAGTAATATGTGCAAAGTGATGTGTTTGAGTAATGGTAGTTAGATCTGAGTTAAATGCTTGAGAATTTAGTTAGCCAAATGATATGTTATAACCTTTGAGCTTATATAATGTGTACGTATATAATGATGTATGAGCATATGTTGAGATAATGAGTAGGAGGCATATATCACATAGTGCACAAATGGTTAATAATGGCAAAGGGATAAGTATGATTTAGGTGATAAATAAAATTAAGAGGTTTTGTAGTCTCTTTTAAGTATGCATTTTGATGAGCATGGGTTAATGCTTGGAAGGTAGATTAGGCCAAAACTATTTTATTATAAAAACAAGATGTATGTAAAAGGCTTATTTGTTTTAATCAACATGTGTACATAATATGTGTGAATAAATTATGAAAGCAATTGATTATGTAAATAATTATGCATGATGTACCTTAGATAAGATGAATTTGTTCTATCCTAGACTAGTGATCTATAATATATGTGTGACAATTAGTGGAAGATGGACAATCCAAATACATAGATATGCAAGCCAAAAATGGTGCATATGTATTTAAAAAAAAACACACTTCGAATGGGAGATTGAACTTATATAAAATACATATAGAGTACCTTTTCACTAGTGCATGAAAGTAATGCCAGAAGAAAAGGTTTAATTTATACTTTATGGAATTAATAAAATAAATCTATTTATGACAATAAGGGAAATAAAATGACAGAAGTTAATCATTGTTTTAGCTTACTATCTACTTGAATTAAAGAGGAGATAGAAGTTAATTTCTCTTTTTAGCTTAATGTGCCAATATGGAACTGAGATTTTCTTAAGCTTATGAGGGCTAAATGTTTGACTTGAATTTAAGCCTATAATGGCCAATTGTTGGTATATTACATAGGCATATAAGATGCCTAAAACTTATGGCTACAATCCTATAATTGTATTGAGAATTTTGCAAAATGACAAGTAACTATCTTGTGATAAAAGGCTATCTTGGACTGGACTTAAATACTACCCCTAAATTAGGCATAAGTGGACTTATATTAATGCCATAAATGGAGTGATGTATGATTATCAGTTAAGGGTGAATTGAATTTAGCAAATAGACTTGAGATTGTTAGGCAGCAACCAAAAATGTATGTATTTATCCAAGTCAAAATTTTAATTATTAAAATAAATTCTAACTGACTGCGAAATATTTCTAAATATTAAATAAATAGCTTCAGACATAATTATAAATTGAATTTAAGTTAGACTATAAAAAAATAGGCTTACAATTATCCGGTATGATCCAAATATGACCTATAGCTATCCAGGTTAATTTTCAATTGTAAAAATAAATTTATATCTAACTATTAACCACTTTTAAATATTATTATATGATGAATAGTGATAAATTGAATGGAAAATTCAAACAATTGGCTCATAACTATCTAGGCTAAGAGTGGACTATCAAATAAAATTAGTAATTATATATTTTCAAGTCAAGGATATTATAAACAAATGATAAGTAAAGGAATGGACATGAAATGAGGATTAATGGCACATTCATAGACACCCACTGGATAGGTTGACTAGTTAACTTAGGGTTTAGCAGTTACTAGTTATCTGGTGACTAGGGAGGTCTATAGACTATTCTCTATTATGTCACCTAGTTTTTGAGATTAATTATTAGCGGCTGGAGAGGTCTGTGGACTGATCTCCATTATGTCATTTAGACTTTGAGACTATTTGGTGGTTGCAAAGGTCTACAGACTGAAATCCATCATGTCACCCAGTTATACATGATTATTTGTGGCTAGGGAGGCCCATGGGTTGATCTCTATTATGTCACAAAACATTTGTGTCTAAAGAGGCTATAGCTGATCTCCATTATGGCACTCAGGCAGGTGCAGTGGCATTGATCCAGAATGAGGACCACTGCACTAGTTATTCCCTTTAGAGCTAGTGTAGTAAAGTGTAGTCTACCTAGTAAGGCCTAAGTCTAAACTTAAATATTATTCCTTTTAATTGATTAACTAGCTGAATGAGTATGATGTTTGCAATATAATAAAAGGAAATTGAGTAAGCCAGTAGACATAATAAATTGAGATTAATACACATATATACAGGTGTTTTAGGAATACATTAAAAGGATACTATACAATGTACATAATTTTATTAGAGGTTGTGCTCCATTAATCTTAATATAAAAGTTAAATAGCTATCTGAACCACCCAAGAAATAAGTGTAGTGCCCTAGAGCTAATTAAATTACTAAAAGATTATAACAATAGGTAATTAAATGCAAAAGGAGATATATTACTATTTGACCTTAATATGTATTAACTTATATTATGCTTATATTAAACTATTCGTGTGTAATAGGTGAGACATACTTTTTATTAATTAAATTCATCATTGAGTTTTATACTCAGCGTACCAAAATTTTGGTGGGCAGGTAGATAGGAACAGCAGGATAACCTCGAGAAAGGTGCAGTGTAGCAGTAAGATCAGTAAGGGAGATTTTTTTTATTTGATTTACTCTATGTAATGGTACTCATGTAATAGTTGTAGGTTATATGTCTAGCATGTTTAGTAGCTATTGTAGTTCTATAATCTATTTAAATTATAAATTTGTATGAATAGCTTTGTCATAGATGAATGAATACTTGTGTGATCTATGACTTAAGTTTTATATTAGAACTGAATATGTGGCTTGAGGCCCGTGGGATGTTGATATATAAGGGATATAACAGGATAAAGTCAAGATTGTAAGTGCACCTATTATTAGGTTTCTTCAGGGATTTAATAAGGGTGTTACATATGCATCCTTAGATGATATATATATGTAAGCCTGCCTAGGAAAAATTACTAAGATCATGTGTATGGAAGTAATAAGGTTGGAAGGCTTATAGCTTGTGTTTGTCCTTGTACATCCTAAATTGCATCCTTTTTTTTCCTTATATTCATAACAATGTGTCTACTTCATGACATAAACTTTGTATCTTTCTTGCTCTTATGTACCATATATATCTCATAAACTTTTATATGTCCTTGTATTACGAACAAGTACACTTCACACTAGCATATAACACACTAACCATGCATCAAATGTTGCCATCTTATAAAAATTTATGCATTTTGTGACTCACTCATGCATTAACTCTCCATACCATACATTATATTTGTTCTTGAAATTTCATTCATGCATAAAAAAATGAAGCACACATATCATGCATCAATAGAAATCATACACAATGTTAGGCATCTTTACGAATCAAGCATAACATAGGCATTGTATAAGTCATATACATATACTAAACTTATAGGCCCTTATTCATGCATCAGATAAACATATGTTGCATATGCATAACGTTGCCCTATAACTTTACTTTTTCATACATACTGCTTAGGCTTCATCAAGTGTCATTGATCCATACAAGCCCCTATATTACACCTTAGGTCACATACATTGTAAACATACTTTATAGTGGTTTAGGTATATCTCATACTAGCACATGTTATTTCTTAGGATAATCCTTATATTAGAATCTTGCAACCTCACCAATACATATCGGCATACATAACACAGACATCATGGATAACATTTAAGGAATAGAAACCTTGCATATATATCTTATACTCTCATAACTTCATGCATACACATATAACATATACCTCGCAACTATACACATAACATATACCTTTATATGTAGATCCATACATACATTTTTACATGTATCCTTATAGAACCATGCATACATCTTTACAAGCATCCTTTTTATAAGCCTAAAACCCTACAAACATCCTTGTATGTATCTTCATGTGTATCAAATATCTAAAATCATGCATGCACCCTTACATGTATCTTCATCATGTATGCTCATGTATCTTTATCTTCTATCATGAACCCCATAAGTGCAATAACATGTGTCGTATATAGTATGAGTTCTTTTGAAAGTGCCGAGCATTTTAGGTTTAGTCCCTAACCATCATTATTTATCTTAAAACTGTCCACACATATGTTTACCTCAACCATTTTGATATACCACCTTACCTAGTATAAGTACAACATGCATTCATCTTTAGAAACCTCACCCATCCATGCACATCAAACATACACATCTAAGCATTAAAATACTTAAACCATGCATTGTAATCCATGGACTTTGTAGAAATATTTCACATTATCCTCACAAACTTACATCTAGTCACACCCTATATTAGATATAATTATTCATGTATCATCACCCTGCATAGGCATATCACATAGGCTCTCATTTATGTATCAACCAAACACATGTATCATGCTATTGTACATGTACAAACATGCCTCTTGCATCATGAACCATCTTATATATATTTATATATACAACATTGCACTTTCCCATGGATATGATTTATTATTAATTATGCATCATTCATCCATACATTCATTACCATCTACCCTATATCACCTTAATAGGAGCAACATCTAAACCTTATCCATGTCCACACATATTTATAAGATAAAGGTTGCATCATGTATACACTTGGCATTATCCTACATCATTCATACACACTCATGCATCACTCATGTATCATGTTACATAATAACTCAGCATAGGAATAACCATTTTTATACATATATTATAGGTCATCCTCTGCTACGGTTCTTTAAAGGGAAAAACTTAGTCGGTTCTTTTTTCAAATGCCTTTTACCACTAAAAATGGCAACCAGTCCTCAAATCAAAGGTAAAAATCAATTTGTGACCATAAGCATAATGAATGAGGCAATGACAACACTAGAACAATGAATAATAAAGTTCATAGAGGAAATGTTCAAGAGAAACTTGGATGGATATCCTAACAACAAGGTGCTTTGAAAGACATAGACTTAATCAAGAGGGTAAATAGTGATTAGGGAACTAATCCTAGCTACCCACAACACAAGTTCACTAGGTTAAACAAACTCTTATCCATAATGTTCGAAGAATGAAGGGAGAAAAACCTTCTTCAACCATTGACACCAAAACCTTACCCATAACCATTGACACAAAAATATCACCATGATTTATACTATCCACATCATTAAAGAATTGGTCATCTCATTAACAAATGTACAACCCTTTTCCATGCCATCTAAGACCTCATAGATCATGGCAAAATACCCAATCTTAGAAATGCACCCAATAGCTAGTCTCATGATCACACTACCACTTCTCAACCCTTCAAAGGATGACGATCTCTATTCCTAACTTTTGCTTTACCACCTAGACTTGGCAATGTCTGACCGAGAGCTTACTAATCAAATATATATAAGACCTTAATAAGTATTAAGCTAGGAAATCTTGTTCATTTGCTTCTTTTCTACTCTATTCGAAGAGTCATTATTTTTAACAAATCTTTACATTAATTTTTCATGAGAATCTTTATTTACCTCATTTATTATATAACATAGAACTCTTGATAGTGCATTAAGAAATTTAAAAAAAAGAAAAAAAAGAGGGGAAATAAACATAATCAATTTAGTCCACATATATCAGAAACATTCCATGATTCTCCTAAGAATAGCTCACCACTGCTACATAAAATTCTAAAGCACAAAACATGATCTTTCCTTGTAAGGCATGAGAAATACCTCTAATGTGAAATGAGAGATAAAAAGTATGCTAAGGGCAACTAAATCTAAATGAATGCTTTTTTTAAATTTAAAAAGAGGTCTAAATTCAATAGGCTTTAAAAATTAATACATCAATTTCATGATTTGAAAAAGAGTTCTATCCAATAAGTTCTTTCAAAACCTAAGAACCATTCTAAATGACAAACATTTTTTTAATCCTTACATAAAAATCCCAAGATTAGAAAGCCCTAAAATGTCAAAACTCCAAAGCCTATAAAAATAGAAGTATTTACCTTAAGCCTTAAATAATTAAGCATTCTCTTTTCAAGCATGGTTACCCTCATTCAAAAAGGAAAAATGTGTTTTCTAATTCTTGCTAGGCCAACCAATCAAGGGCATAACCATAAGTTAATAAATTAAAGGAAAATATTTAGTAAGAAAATTTTTAAGACTGGCTAATAATAAGGATATCATTAATGAAGTAGTCAAAAAAGTCAAATGGATAACATTAAACATATCATAAAAGCACAAAGATTCAAAATGCTAGCAGCCCAAAGCTGGCACCCATAATTGGCACTTACTGATTTCAATAGCTCCATCAATCTCCTAGGACAAAAGTTTCAAAATATATTTATCCATTCCAAAAGGTGCAAGTCCAGATTCAATTGAACAAACATAGCACAATCAATTATAAATCCTTCACCAAATCTTAGTAAGCTGAATTAAAAAAAATAAAGAAGAAACAAAGAGAAGTTTGATAGGCTAAAAGCTCACAAAGGGCGATTGAGGCAAAAATTAGAGTAGACCTCGCTAGATCAAAAACTCGGAAAGGGTGATCTAGGCAAAAATTTAAGGTCAAAAGAAAATATTTAGTTGGAAAATCTTCAAATCAGTTAATAACAAAGGTACCATATTGTACATTCATATGCATTTGCATGCTCTATCACTCATCACAATCATTCATTCTTGAGCCATATATTCCTAAATGCTCTTTATGGTGAATTGACATTTTGCCTAAACCTTGGCCTTACCACCATTCACCTTAACTTAAGCTACTCCTCTCCTCCTTCATAGAACATTTCACT
>CANXYI011072459.1:0-12175 GCA_948208565.1 Hura crepitans
AATCCTCACTTGTTATTCTTCATAAGATAGGTTAGGATTAACCTTGATTTCTTCAATTGTTATTGCATGTTTAGGGTCTAATCTGTATCTTCTAAACATGGAAATGTGAAAGACATCAAGTATCTACTGAAGTTTTGAAGGCAAAGCTAGTCTGTAGGATACTTGTCCCACACATTCTATGATCTCATATGGCTCAAAAAATATAAGACTTAACTTCCCTTTCTTTCAAAATCGTAGAACCTTCTTCCAAGGTGAAACCTTGAGAAATTCCTTGTTTCCTACCTTATATTCCATCTCTTTTTTCTTTAAATCCACATAAGACTTCTATCTGTCAAAAGTTGCCTTCAATCTCTCTCTGATGATCTTTAACTTTTTTTTCACATTTTATATTAAATCTGGCCCCATGAGCTTAGTTTCATTGAGCTCATTCCAATACAAAGGTGTTGTACACTTTCATCCATATGAGGCCTAATAAGGACCTTAACTAGACTCATTTGATGACTATTGTTGTAAATGAACTCAACTAAGGACAAATACCAGTCTTAACTTTCCTTGAACTTCAATGAACAACTCCTTAACATATCCTCAAGAATTTTGATAACCCTCTTAGATTGTTCATTAGTCTATGAATGCAATGCTATATTAAAGATCGATTGAGTACCCAAGGCATTATGAAGTTTCTTTTAAAACCTTAATATGGACCTTGGATCCTAATCTAATATAATTGAAGATAACACTCTATATACCTTGACTATCTTATCTATATAGAGCTTTACTAGCTTTCTAAGGAGTAGTCCATTCTCACTAGCATAAAATGAGAAGGCTAGGTCAAATAATCCATAACAACCCAAACTAAATCACATCTGCTTCATGTCATAGAGATACCAACCACAAAATCTATCATGACCTTATCCCATTTCCATTCTGGAATTATTATAGGATGAAGCAACCTAAAAGGAACTTGATTCTCTGCCTTTACCTACTGACAAGTAAGGCACTTGCTCACATGCTCTAACATATCCATCGTCATACCTAGCCCTTAATAAGAAAGCTTCAAATCCTAACACATTTTAGTGCAACTATGTTGCATAGCATAATGAGCATTATGAGCTTATTGTATAATCTGCTTCTTTAACTTTTCTACATCTTTTACAAAGATCGTGTAATGATAGTAAAAATAGCTATCCCCTTTTATCTCATACTCTACCAACTTTCCTCTTGGATAACACTTATCACAGTCATTAATCTGTGATCATCCTATTGACAATCTTGGACTTGCAATAGCAAACTGGTTTTAACTTGCATTTCAGCTAACAAGACATTATCACCAATAAGTTGTAATATGAAGTTCATGGCTTCCATGGCTACCAAGAATTTCCTATTAAGAACATCTACCACCACGTTAGCTTTTTGAGGATAATGATCAATTAAGTAGTCATAATCCTTTATTAATTAAATCCATTTCTTTTGCCTTAAGTTCAGCTCCTTCTGTGTAAGAAGATACTTAAGACTCTTTTTATCTGTGTAGATATTGCATTTCTCTCTATAAAAGATAATGTCTCTAAATTTTTAGAACAAACACAATAGTTGTAAGCTTTAAATCAAAAGTATGATAATTCTTCTCTTGTGCCTTCAACTATCTTGAAGCACAGGTAACAACCTTGCTATCTAACATCAAAACATACACTAACCTATTATGAGACACATCACTATATATGGTGAAGTCCTTCCCTTAAATTGGCTATATAAGAATTGGATCCTATGTCAATATAGCCTTATACTTATTAAAACTTTCTTGACATTTGTCATTCCAAATGAACTTAACATCTTTCTCAATAACTTGGTCATATAGGCTACTATTAATGAAAATCCCTTGATAAATTATCTGTAATACCTTACCAAACCTAGGAAACTCCTAATCATAGGGGTGTTCCTAAGTGGCTTTTACTCAATCACTGCTTTAATCATGAAGGGATCAACTCAAATACCATAAATTGATTCCATGTGTCCTAAGAAGGATACTTCACTCAACAAAAACTCACACTTGCTAAGCTTAACATAGGGTTACTCATCTCTCAAAATCTAAAGAACCGTTCTTAAATGCTATTAATGATTTTCTTTATTCTTCGAGTAGCCTATGAAGACTACCATAAACTAGTCAAGATAAGATCTAAAGACTCTATTCATCAAGTCCATGAAAGCTGTAGGAGCATTGGTAAGCCTAAATGGCATTACAAAGAACTCATAATGATTGCACCTCTTCTTGAAAATAGCCTTCGCCACATCCGATTCTTTCACTTTGAAATAGTAGTACATAGATCTCAAATCCTTCTTATAAAACACTCTAGCCCTTTTAAGATGATAAAATAAATCATCGATCTATGGCAGAGGATACTTGTTCTAGATGGTTACTTAATTTAATTGTAAGTAATCCATACATAACTGAAGCGAACCATATTTCTTCTTAACAAATAGGACTAGTGCTCCCCATGAAAAAACACTCTATCTAATGAAGCCCTTATCCAATAACTATTCCAACTATACCTTTAACTCCTTTAACTCAATTGGCACTATCTAGTTTGGTGTTATGGATACTGGGGCAATACCAGGTAAAACTTTAACACTAAACTAAAGTTCCCGTTCTAAAGGCAAACCTTATAATTCTTTTAGAAAAAATCAATAAACTCAACCACTGCTATTATATTGCTAACATCTACACCTTTTGCTTTAGTGTCATATACATGGGCAAGATATGCTTAACAACCTTTCCTCATCATCTGCCTGGCTACAACTACAAGGATTACATTGGATAAGAAGTTAATCATCTCTCAAACAATTGTGATTTCAGACTCATCATTAATTTGGAAAGTCAACTTATTATGGTTACAATCCAAAATTGCTTGATATTTGGTTAACCTATCGATGCCTAATATCAAGTCAAACTCATCAAAAGGTAGTTCTATCATGTTGACAACAAACTAATAGTCTTGTATCTATAAAGGGCAATCTCTACATAATTTGTCAACTAACATGCGCTGGTCTATGGGGTTGGTAACCATGATCTCTACATTAAGTGCTTCTAAAACTAGGCCCTGGTCTTATGCCTGTGATGTGTAAACATACAAATGTGTAAATCCTACATCAATTAAAGATAAAATAGGAGAGCCAAAGAGGAGAAAAGTTCTAGTTACAATGTCTATCTCATCAGCATCCTCCTAAGCTCTAATGGCATATTGTCAGTTAGGAGCTCTATGCTCAGCACTAGACTTTGATCTATCCCATTGAGCTCCTTTAGCTCTTTCTCCTCGAATTCCTTTTTAACCTCTAGCATGTGTAAGTGTTGATCTCTATCTAAAACTTTGTCCTTTAGGACAATCCTTAAAAATGTGACCCGATAATCCACATCTAAAATAAACACTTGGCTTATTCCTCTAACACTCTCCCTTGTGTCTCTTAAAATAAGTTTGACATTGTGGAACTTAACTACTCTTACCCACTGATCATAGTGGATTGGTAGTATAAGACTGCTACTATCCATACTTATCCTTACCACTTTATTCTACTTTCTATGTCTATCCTTGCTTTTGTGACTGTTGTGCCAAAATAGATTGAAAACCTTTGTACTTTTTGCCTGACTATAGAGCAACACTGGATGCTCTTGAACCAGTAGATCTTTTTTTTTTCTAGTAGAACTCCTTCTTCTTTTTTTTTACCACCTCAATAGAATAATGACACACTGATACTAATTGAGAAAGTCTCTAATCTTTATCGACACCACTTAAGACTTGATATTGACATGTAGATCCTTTTCAAATCTCATACACTTGTTTGCCTCTATAGTAATGGTCTCCTTAGCATATCTACTAAGCATAGTAAACTCTTTCACAAATTCTCCTATAGACTTTTGATCTTGATTAAGGTCCAAAAGCTATTGCCTCCTATCATCTAGAAAATCTTTAGTGATATACTTCTTGTGAAATTAGCAAAAAGGAACTTCTATGACTACTAATCATCAGTCTTATACTCAGCAAGATCATCCCACCATTTGGATTCCTTTTCTTGCAGTAATGATGTAACATATAACACTTTTTCTTCTAGTGTGCACCATATTTGTTTCATAATCTTCTTTGTGCGATCTAACTAGTACTATGCCTTCCTAGGCACCATCTTACATTCTCTTTTGAAATCTTTGGCTCCCATTTTCTTAACCCTCTCTAGATAAGTCTTCTAGAGAGCTAATGAAACTTTTAGCTGATGTGCTAGTGGTGGAGCAGTAGCTATAGCCTATCTCAAAATATGAAACATCTCCAACAGGAATACTAGTTGAGCTTGTCCCATAAATGGTGCATGTCCTGCTATATTAACCAATGTAAACTTAACTCTTATAGCCTCAGGCACTACGGTAGTTGGAGTATAACTCCTGACTTCCTCCTTACTATGCTATGTTGAAACACTTAACATATCTATAGGTAAAAAAATGGAATAATGAATGTCGACATCAGAAGTTATGTGTTGTATACTCTAAATTCTAAAGCACTTATACATTAACTAGGAATGCCTAAACTGGACCTCTGATACAACTAAATATGACACCACTTACCCAGTCAAAATGCTAGTCAATTATCAAGCCCGACTAAGTTGTGTACATAAAATGAGATATCTAGACTCTATTATACCATTACTTGTTATAAAACATTCTTATCAAAAGATTACACTTATAAAAATATGAGTTTTTGAAAACTTTTTAAACTGAGTTACATATTTAAAATTTGAGAATCTTTGGGATAAAATTTCAGCAGCATAACAGTTGTACTGAGCACTATCCCTAAATTTTGAATTGTAACTTGCATAATAAAAACACACTTCTACATCATCCACACACATCCACAACTCGATGTCATCCTCTAATCACTCAAATAGCACACAATCACACACTCAAGATATCTCAACCTTAGGAAGAGATATCATATAGCATAACACAAATTTTGACAATTTTAAAAGTTTATAGACCTTGAAATCCAAAAAACAAAACTTTATTATAGCTTAGGCTGATTTCCCTTATATTTACAACATTGAGTGCAAACCTATATATCACATAACTATATTACATGTACATATTATTACAAAAAAATGTCCTCTTTTGATAAGCTTAATGTCCTAAGGCATGATCTTAAAATGTGTTCTTACCTACACATTGTAAACAAATGACGCACAAAGCAAATGCATAGTGGTGTAATTAAAACTTATTCTAAAGCTATTATTAACATGTAATTGATATACCATTGATGATCATGAGTAAAAACAACAAGCATCATTTACGATATTCATAATAATTAATACATGTAACATAGTGATATTAAAACATTCATTATGGTTATGCATATCCATACTACACATGCAGCATGCATGCAATCAAGAATATGGCATTTGTCACAAATGACTATATTATTTCACATATTGCATACTACTACCATTTTCATTGATATAATACATATTATGAATTAAAATTTAAATTTGCTTTATTCCTTTAAGCCTAATTTTGATAAGCACAAAACTTGTGGATAATGGGATCAATAATGTGCAGTGGCTTATATTTTAGACATGATGGCTATTGTACTAATATAAAAAAGGTATGTAGTACCCATCCAGGCTTACACAACTGCACGCACAAGCAAATGTGTAGTGGCCCTATGGGAACTTATAGTGGCTACACCTATATGGATCCAAAGATTAGAATATAAGTCTATGGGTAAGACATAGAGTGAACCTTTAGATAACACAATCTAGGCAAAAAGTACCCTAGCAGGTGCTATATCCCCTAGCTAATTAGTCAACCTATCCATTTCTAGCTTGTATCACATGGGCCAAAGCTGATATGTTTTATTTTCCCATCTTAATTAAGCTTATATAGCTTTTAACATTCTTATTTTATCCATCGAGTCACTAAAACAAGACAATTACATCGAAAATCTCATTTTAGTGGTTGTGCACACCTTAACATACATTTTAGTCACATTCATGCTATATGCACTTTAAGACTACTATTTTTATCTCATTTGTTGTTTATCAATGCATAATTGCCATTTTCACATTCATTTCATGGCATACATTCATCTAAGATACAATATACCTAAATGTTCATCAAGACACACATATTTTGACATAATTCAATGTTGTATGTCTTATATAGGCTCATTAAGTGTTTAGAACCCATTATGGCCCGAAACTTCATCCATACATGATTTTAGTCTTATTTATTCCCAAAACATAATAAGTATAACATGCATATGCACCATTTCAACATTTCATGATTTTGCATGCATATACATTTCAAATATATCATTCAGCCATGCATACCAATCATACATAAATTATATTAACAATTAGCACTATTTACATGGCCATAATCACATATTCCTTACATACAAAATCATGCACATAATTCAAAATATAAGTTTACATGGTTTAATATACCATTTGACTATTAAGCCTCTCATCTTTTATTTCATGACTTTTTCATCAAAATACATACCAATTTTATGAATTAGTACATACTTGTTCATACCACTAAAAATAATATAGCATTTATGTGTTATGGGTATAATGACACTTACATGTAACTCTACATATTATTATCTAACACCATTTCAAAATCCTACCATATTCTCATTTTAATGACCACATAGTATATGTCATAACCAATTTACACTTAAGTGGCACAAACATAAGGTTAGCCTTATAATCCATTTCGGCCAACATGTATGTTTTGCCTTAAAACACCATTCGAGCCTTATACATGATTCAAAACACATTTAACTTATCATAAATCATGCTTAAGTCTTATTAACATGCGTAATTTGCATCATTTCCATAATATACCTACTTGGCACAATAATGCACATTTTAAGCATATTAAGTTCCATAATTATTGTATGCATTTAACCACTCCAATATGTGTCATTTAAGTCCAATAATACAATTTTGGACATTAGAACATTGAATAGTCACATTAAGTGCATATACCTCAATTTAGCCATTTAATGTACAATAACCACCCATATGGATTTCTTTGATATCTAAACATTTATCATAATCTAAAATACATATTCATACATTTTATAAGCCATAAAGCAAAATAATGGCCATACATTCACTAATTTTAGTCTTTATTACATTTTCCCTTTTTTGGCATAATATGGAATTTAATGCACCCAAATGATTTTTCCATAAATTTTTTTTTCAATTACACAAACTAAGGATGTTTTAATGTAACCTTGAGGCCCATTTATGCCTTTAACTTTCCTATGTCTTGGGTTTTATTATAAGTCCCTAATATAAAATTGATAAATCATGTAAAAATAATAGTAAATGAACTAAAGATCAAAAGTAAAATATAAAATGGTATGAATGCTCCGAGGCACCCATAGAACATGAGAAAAATGCTAGGTTATGGAAAAACTCACTCGAACAAAAAATGATTACTTTTCATGAAGGTTACAAAACTGTGAAGTCAAGCGGTTTCCTTTATATTTTCTATTGCCTAAATATCCTAGATGATATGGAGGTACTTAATTTATTTTGAGTTGGCCTAAAATAAGCATAAAAGAAGGAGAAGAAAGAAAAAATGTAAGGAAAAGGGGAGAAAAAGTTGATGACTTTTATGAAGGAGAGAGGGGAGATGGAGAAAAAGAAAAGGTTAACTATTTTTCAAAGAGTTTAACTATATATATATATATTTCTAAAAATAATTGTTTTTCTCCCTATTTTCTCCTCTATTTCCTCCATTATTGCTCCTCTTTTAAACCCCATTAAATTTCAATTTAATTCATAAAATTCAATTTTCTTATGCCCCATAATCATTTAAAAATTATAGCTCGAAAAATGAGAAAAACCATAAAATCACTACTATTAATGTTACCTGATATTTGTGTAAATACTTCCTGATATCTAAAAATTCCAATTCTCATAGAAATAGGCTAATTAGAATTTTTAAGTATTAGGTTGTATTAATCTTGGAATTTTCTAAGCAAATTTTGAATATTTTACGGTTTAGGGAAAATTAGGTCACTATTCATGTGACATTACTATAAAACTTAACAGTCATTTTTAAACATCTAAATGACCTCATTTTGATTTCAATTTTTACTAAAAATTATGTTATAATTAGTACATCCATTCAGTAAAATTAGTGTCCTTCGCCTTGGGAAAACACTATTCACATCTTCAAAATTACTATTCATAACAATGGGATTTTTTAGGTGTTATATTATGCTTAGGAAGGATAGGCAATGTATCCCACATCAAAAAGGAGGGAAGATGGTAAAGGCCTTATAAAGTAAGCCTTGATACCCTGAGTTAGCACCTTTTTAGGTGTCCGAGCAACTTAGGCCTAAAGGACAAATATGTGAGGTGACCGAGCAACTCAGGCCAAAGCGAACAATATTAGCTATGTGGGTCACAATGTTTCAATTGGTGTTAAAGCTTGACCCTCCATAGTACTATGTGATAATTGAAGATACTCATGTCTTAAGCTAGGGTGGCTATGCTTAGGATGGATAAGCAACCTATCCCATATAGAAAAGTAGGAAAGATAGTAAAGACCTTATAAAATAAGACTTGGTACCCTTAGTTAGTGTGCTTTTAGGTGTCTATGAAACTTGGTCCCAAGGGATGAATCCGTGAGGTGATCGAGTAACTTAGGCTAAAGAGGACAATACTAGCCAGGTGGGTCAGGGCATTACAAAACTAATGGCTAAGTTAAACCCATTAAATATGGTTCGACCATGTTTGATAAAGCATAGGCTTGGCTTTTACATAGCAACATAATACTACAAAGAACTCTAGCTCTTTTTTTATTAATGGAAGAATATATATCTTAAAATTAAGTAAGGGATTCTAATATATTAGATTTCATCATAAATCATCGGCATGATTTAACATGCATATGTATATCATTAATCAAATTAATCATACATGCTATGTAATAATTAAATGAATAAAATAGTTGTTGACTTTTTTACATTTGATTCCTTTGATATGATAGGAACCAAATGGTTAAAACTAGGTAGAATGCATGAATATAGCACAAATAAAAATTTATAACTATTCTAATTCTTTTCTAATAGGCCTCATATTTAGGCTTCCTCCTTCATGGGCTTCTATTGTACTTCTTCCTTATCTAACCCTACATAATCTAATTACATTCATATTTTGATAGAAAATCTCGAGTTACATTTGACGGGAGTTAGATGAGAAGAGAAATACAAAATAAATAAAGAGAGGTAGGACACACAGGCTCTATTTACCAAAAAATGAATCATGCATGAACAATCATATTGGTCATAGTCTATAAATAGTCATCATACCAATCATACATCATTTGATGCATTTCTAATGCATAAATAAAAGTCATGGATAATGATCTAACTTATTTAACCATTTTGAAATTGATTGTTCAATAATTTTAGAATGACTTATGAAAATGGAAACTTTTCCATTTTAGGAAATTACTCGTTTAGGGAACTTTTACTTAAAATCATTGTTGGGCCTATTTGTTTCATTCTTATCGATCCAATTGATAATTAATCATTATATTTAATTATTTAAACTAATTTAATAATTAAATATGTCAATATTTTAGAAAATTTCCATGTAACCAAAAATTACATGGGCTTTAACTTAATTGTACATGCAAAATCCTCTTAAGCATGCAATTAGGCCTTTTTTTTATGCTACTATTGAGCCGAATGATTTTGGCTCTTAATTAGCCCCTAAAATCACTTAATTAACATAATTAATATCTATTCTAATGGTCTAATTTAGCTCATTGGGCTGGCTAACTCATTTGCCAACCAAATCATGCATATAAGCCCAATTAATCCCATTAAGCAACTTTATCCTTTTTGCATTAATAAAATTAATTTGAGCCCAATTAAAATTCACTTAAGTATTCATAATTAAATTAAATTATAGAATTGGCATATTTAAGGATTTAAAATATTGGATTAAATTTGGCAAAGCCTAAAAATGCCATGAACAAATATGAACTCTTATTTTTAGGTTCTTAATTGAAAAACTCGAGTTCTATACGCAAAAAATTGTTTTGTTAATTTGTAAAGCCGAGTTTACTAACTATTTCATGCCATTCCAAAAGTATTAAATGACAAAATAAATTTTCTAAAAATCAAAATGAAAAAAAAATTCAATATGCGTATAAGATTGTCTATGCGTAAGTATGCATACGGTTGATGTAGTTTACCAATTTTCAATTTCTAATCAATATTTGATTGATCCAAATAATCATTCTGACAATTATACATGTTATAACAATCTGATATTGTTATTTTAAATATGGCATACATAAAAATTACTTAAGATTCATTAAATTAGATTTATCGTGGTTAAACCTAACATACAATTGATGCTAAAACTAAGCTGTGATACCACATTTTTGTATATATTGTAGAATAAGTCATAAAACCATATTTAGGGATTGATCTTGGCCATGTATTGCATTTAATACATAAGTAGAGTTATGAATATTATGTAACAATTTTAATAGTTGTTCAGTTATTTACACTACACTGGATTGTTGCAAACCATAATGTCTAGAGCAGAACACGAATTGAGGTAATCCACACTAGAGGCAGCAGTAAGAACTATCTTAGAGATGGCATTACAATTGCAAAAGTTTCTTCCTATACTACATAAAGAAATTTGGCTATCACTAGGAGAGGAAAGCAGAAAACATTTTTCTATTTAGAGGCTATATTAAATATGTTAAAACCTTAGCTTCAAAGGACTATATATAATCCCTTAATTCTTACCTATCCTATTACACCTTATATCAAATTAAAAGATAGATTTGTATATAAGAAGCTACATTAGCAATTTGGTAGATCCCATATCTTATGCATGTGTTCATGTAAATACTTTAAAAGCTTATACAACATATAAAAAAGGGCATATTAAAAAATAAATTTTCATTTTATTAATCTAAACACAATATTACATTATTGAAGGTATCAATATATTATAATCATATAATACATTTTACACCATATAGGAGCATACATTTTGAAATACACTAAAATTTTGTATACATATCTTATAGGCTTTTGTATATATATGGGTCTCAAACTGATGGGACTAGATCACTTACTTTGCCCTTTCTTGAGCGTCGATACAAAATCTTCTTTTAACTTATACAATTTCTTGTACTAACTTTTAATTTAGACATCTTATAATTTTAACTATTACTTAGTACAAATAAATTTATATTCTTCTAATTTTCATATCACTTATCATTAATATTATACTTATAAAATTTTTAAATTTTTTAACTTATTTATCTATTAATCATATAACCAAATTTTATTGTATAACAATTATCACATTATCATTTTCATTTATCATTTATAATCTCATATTTTGATCAATTAAATTAATATGAAATCATCTTGCATTATTTCCATATTAATTAATTAATTTACATTTCATTTATTCTAGAGGTACCCAAGATACCTTATATAGTTTTCCTTGCCAAGATAACAAAACATGGATCATGTGCGACACCAAAGTGTCTAAGTAACAATTGTGTCAACGGAGTGTACATGTAACACATACATTTGTGGGGAATAGTATTCCCCCAAATACCATGTGTAGGACTCTAAATAAAAATGTAAGGAGATATTTTACATAAATCGCCATGTGATCATGTGCTCCTTAGTTGACTGATCAACTTATCCTAAGCCATAACTGTTTAGGTTATTAAGACTTATTATCATTTGAAATTTTCTTATATATTAATTTCCATATGCATATTTATGTAATTAATTATCATGTTATATTTAGCTCATGTATTCATCTACAATTTTAATGCCATCATATCTTGCATAATTAAATTGATGTTCTTTACTTTCTTGTTATGAAAATTTCTTTTTATTCCTATTTTACTTTATTGATGTTTCAAGTACTTCATGTCTATACAATTAATATTTATCTAAACTTTTATTTCATATTTAATAAATTATTTATATATACAATTTCAATTAATCGAGATTTTATTGCTATAGTTCAATTTATCCACTTAATAATTACTTGACCTATATATATATATATATATATATATATATATATATATATATATATATATATATATATATATATATATATA
>CANXYI011072465.1:0-12181 GCA_948208565.1 Hura crepitans
ATTTTCCATCTTAAATCAAATATTCATTTTACATTTAACTTGTTCAAGTGCACCATATCATGATCTTAATTGCTCTTTACTTCTCACATTTCAAGTATCACCTCCTCTATCTTTTATTATAACATGTCTTTCTTTATCATAACTTTGTATACATAATCACATCACTTTATTCATGTCATTCCATATAAATCATTACATCATTTCTCGTTCCTTATTAGTCATTAGGTCACCTAATCATTAAAATAAAAGCCTCATATTTTCCTTTATATAAATTAATATCTCATTAATTCATGTTTAATCTCACTTTTATGCTTTATTAAATTAAGTCTATGACACTGAAGTGTCCTAACATACCATTCGACTACTCTAACCTATTCCACTTTAATTTCATATTTCTTCATTTTAAGTATTTAGAGCATTTTGCATCACTTAGTTAGAAACAACATTACACATCTTACCATTAAATAACAATTATATCTATTTAAATTCTTTAGACACATAATTCGGCTACTTATAGTGCCTAACCATCCACCATGTTTTTCCTTCATTTCTCACATCATTTAGGCATCAAACAACATTTACATCTCATCCCTACACATTGTTCATACATATACATACAATTACATACAAACATACACATGCACACATGCCTAATTTGTACAATTTATTGAAACTCAATGCATAAACCATTAAATTCACTTATTATAGCTTCTAAAACACCCCTAAATGGCTCTCCAAGCATTTTTTTTCTCTCTTCTCTATCACTTTCCTTTCTTTCTCTACAAATATACACATCTTTCATCATGAAAAATTTAATAAAAATTCTATAAATTTCCAAATTAAATTCTAAGCTTAAATATATATTATAGAACTAAAATTTTATCCTAGAAAAATTAGAACCCCTAAAAATACCCATGAATTCTCACCTTAGTCACTATTCACCATAGGTCGAATTCTTATTTTTTTTTAGGCCTTTCAAGTTTTTCTCTTACCAAATTAAATGCTAGGAAAGTGTGGAGGTTAATTTGGATTGATTTAGTGGAAGAAATTTGGTGCTTTAATGGTATAAATGAAGAAAAGAAATGTTGGGGTTCATGAGGAATATGGCATCAAATAAAAGGGGGGAAAATAGGTGGAAAAAGGCTAGTTTAAAAGGTCTAGGGTCTATTCTTATGTAAGAAATGAATGGCTAAATTAGTGACACTTGTAAAATGAATGGATAGAATTAAATCTAAGTAATTCTCTCTTTAAAAATTCATATTTAATGCTACAAATATCAAATAAATCACCTAATTATGCCATAAATCATCAAAATCAATATTTTAAATGGCCCTTAAAATCATAATTAAATTCCAAAAGGAATTATTTATTTTGAGTAAAAACGTCATAAATTGATTCCGTTAAATTACTTCCCGATGTTGGAAAATTCCAAAACCAATTCCATTAGCTTAGTTGGATTTTTTTACCATCAATTCATGCTTTTTCTAGAATTTTTAAGCATTTTAAAAATATTTTATCATTCAGCTTGAACTAAGACACTATTCATGAGACACCAATAAACAAAACTTACTTGCATTTTTAACCCATTAAATGACTTGAATTTGGTTCCAATTTTCATTTATAATTATGTTATAATTAATACTTCCATTTTATAGCATTAGTGCACCTTGGGTTTTGGGAGGTACTATTCACTATTCGAGAAGTACTATTCATAACATCGAAAAATTATAAGTATTATAATTCTTCCCCTCTTAAAATAATTCCATCCTTAAAATTACTTGGGCTAAATAGATGTGGATATTGGGCTTTCATTTACTCCTCACTTTCTCACATAGCCTTCTCAGCATTATAATGTCTCTATAATAACTTTACTAATGGGACTATTTTGTTCCTCAATTCTTTAACCTCACGAGCGAGAATCTATACTGGTTCTTCTTTATAAGTGAGGTCAAGTTGCACTATAATTTCTTCTACTTGTAATACATGAGAAGGATTTAATCTATATTGCCGTAACATAGATACATGAAATACATCATAGATATATTGTAATTCTAGAGGTAGAGCTAACCAGTAGGCTACTGGCACATATATTCTGTAATCTCATACGAGCTCATGAACTTAGGCCTTAACTTCCCTTTCTTATTAAATCAAAGTATCTTTTTCCATAGGGACACCTTAAGGAACACTTTCTCTCTAATCTCATACTCAATGTCTTTTTGCTTTAAATCTACATAAGATTCTTATCTATCTATAACTGCCTTCAACCAATCTCTAATGATTTTCACCTTTCCTTTGGCATCTTTAATTAAATCCAGTCCTATTAGCTTGTTTTCACTTAGTTCACTCAACCACAAAGGAGTTCTATATTTCCTCCCATATAGTGCCTCATATGGTGCCATGCCTAAGCTAGCTTAATGAATATTATTCTATGTGAACTTTGTGAGGGACAAGTAATAATCCTAACTTCCTCTAAATTCAATAGCACAACTACATAACATGTCTTCAAGTATTTGAATAACTAATTTGGTTTGTCTATCTATGTGTGGATAGAATGCTATGCTAAAAGTTAACTAAGTACCTAAAGCTCTATGTAGCTTCTTCCAAAATCTTAAAGTAAATCTTGGCTCTCAATATGAGATAATGGAATTTGGTACTCCATAGAGTCTCACAATCTCATTAATGTATAATTGGGCCAGCTTTTCCAGTGCATAATCCATCCTCATTGGAATAAAATGGTATGTCTTTGTCAATTTGTCAACTATCACCCATATAGTATCACACTTGTACCTGGTCATAGGCAATCCCAACACAAAGTTCATAGTAACTTTTTCCCACTTCCATTCTAGAATTGCTATAGGGTGGAGCAATCTAAATGGAACTTGGTGTTTAGCTTTTACCTGTTGGCATGTCAGGCACCTTGTCACATATTCAGTCATATCTTTTTTATCCTTAGTCACTAATAGTAAAGTTTCAAATCTAGGTACATCTTCATGCTCCCTGGGTATATAACATAAGGAGCCTTATAAATTTCTTGGAGAATCTACTTCTTAATTGTCTCTACATCTAGTACACATAGTCAGTTGTGATTATATAAGCACCTATCTATCTTAATTTCAAATTCTAGAATCTTCCCCTCTTTGACTTGGCTCATAATTTGCATAAGCAGCTTATCTTGCATCCGTGCTTCTTTCACTTATTGAACCAACCTAGGTTTCACCCGTAATTCAACCAAAAGGGTTCCATCATTCTTATAGTGGAACTTAGCATTCATTATTGTCATGGCTATTAAAAATTTTTATTTCAATGCATCTGCCACCACATTCACCTTTCTTGGGTGGTAATGAATCAAGCAGTCATAATCCTTTATTAGCTCTAGCCATTATTGTTGCCTTAAGTTCAATTCCATTTGAGTAGGAAGGTATTTAAGGCTTTTGTAATCTATATAGATATAGCATTTCTCACCATATAGATAATGTCTCCACACCTTTAAAGCAAATATGATGGCAGCCAGCTCTGAGTCATGTGTGGGATAATTTCTTTCACGAGACTTCAGTTGTTAAGAGGCATATGCTATCACTTTCCCCTCCTTAATTAGCATACACCTAAGCCTATTATAGGAGGCATCATTATAGATAACAAAATCTTTCCCCTACTTGAGTTGGGTAAGGATAGAATCTTCAATCAACATAGCTTTGTGCTTGTCTAAACTTGCGTAGCATTTGTCATCCCATACAAAATTTACATCTTCCATAGTAGTCTTATCACTGAAGATGTAATCATAGAGAAACCTTTCACAAATCTATTGTAATAACTGGCTAGTCCTAGGAAGCTTCAAACTTTGGTTATATTTCTAGGATGTTTCCACTCTAACAATACCTTCACCTTGCTCGGTCAACTTTGATACCCTTTATTGAGGTTATGTGGCTTAAGAAGGCTACCTCATTTAACCAGAACACACATTTACTCAACTTGGCATAGAGCTATTTCTCCCTAGGGTTTGTAATACTAGCTTCAAGTGCCGCTTATGCTGCTTCTTGGTTTTTGAGTATGCCAAGATGTCCTTAATAAACACTACAACAAATTGATCCAAATATGGCTTAAAAATCTAGTTCATTAGGTCTATAAATGATATTGGGGTATTAGTGAGCCCAAATAGCATCACTAAGAATTCATAGTAGCCATACCTTATTCAAAAGGCTATCTTAAGGATATTTGACTCTTTAATTATCAATTAATGGTAGCCTAATCTCAAGTTAATTTTGGAAAATACATTAGCTCCCCATAACTAATAAAAAAAGATTATCAATTCTGGGTAGAGGATATTTGTTCTTTATAGTCACCTTATTTAATTATCTATAATCGATACAAAATCAGAGTGAAATATCTTTCTTTTTCACAAATAGCTTTGGTGCTCCCCAAGGAGAAATACTTAGTCTAATAAAACCCTTATCTAGTAACTCTTATAACTATTCCTTTAACTTCTTCAATTTTATAGATATTGTTGTAGTGCCTAGATATACCTCAATTTTAAAATCAATCTCTCATCGGGGTGGTAACCCTAATAATTTATTAGGGAATACATATGAGAATTTTAACACTATAGGTATTTGATTAAAGCTTAATTCGATCTTCTTAATGTCAATCATGTGAGCAAAATATGCCTCATATCCTTTTCATATTAATTGTCTGGCTGTAGAAGCTGAAACAATATTGGTGGAAATATTTCTTTCACCAAACATGGTAATCTCTTCCCCATAAGAAGTTTTAAAAGAAAGTTTCTTCTATTTACAATCCACCATGGCTTCATGTTTGGACAACTAATCCATCTCTAAAATGATATCAAACACATCGAATGGATGTTCAATGAGATTTGTAGAAAGCACATGTCCTTAGACAACCAAAAAGCAGTTTTTGTATATCCAATTAACTGTTACATGCTACTTGATTAGGTTACTAACCATACTATCTATATCCATAGGTTCTAGTCTAGTCCTCTATCCTGTGCTCATGTTGTATAGATATAAGAGTGTGTAGATCTTAGGTCAATCAAGGCTAAAATAGGTTGCTAAGATAAAGAGAATGTATCCATTATGACATATAGGGAATTGGCTTTCTCTCTAGTTCGAATTGCATATTACCTTATTAAAGCTCAAGCCTTCGATTTAAGCTTTTCACTGGTGCCAGCCCTCCAACTGTTATTCTCTCTTTGACTCCCAGAAGGGGTTGGTGAAGATCCCTGCATTTGAGTGCCACCTTCTTGTTTCTTAGGGTAGTCCCTTTAAAAATTGTCTCTAAATCGACATATAAAGTATGCACTAGGTCGAGTCTTCTAATAAATCCCTCTGGGCCTTCCTCCATAAGTAACACATCTTAGTGGGGCACTCCTAGTCATAGAAATAGAGGCAATGGTTGCTTGTTGTTGCCTGGGTTTGAACTGGGATCCCTATCCTAATTTCTTTTTTTGGCCTTATTTTTGTGGTTGCTAGGATGTCTATTCTCCCTTTTACCTTTTACCTACCTTTGGGGCTGAGCTGGCTTGCCCTTAGGCAAAGGATTTATTCTTCTAGTAAGTTTCTCTCCTCTCCTTTAATAACTCCTGCATATCATAGGCAACGGCTACTAAGGATGCAAACTCTCAGATCTTAAATATGGCTATCTAGGTTCGAATCTTAATGTTAAAGCCTCTCTTAAACCTCTTGCACCTCTCCTCTTTAATGGAGATAAACTCCTTGGCATATCTACACAGTCAGGTAAAGTTTTCTTGTACTCAGACATAGTCCACCTTCTTTGCTTGAAATATAGAAACTCTTACTTCTTTTTCTCAATATGAGTCTCTAAGATGTACCTCTTCTTAAATTCCTTTAAAAAGAAATCCTAAGTGATCTCCTTAATAGTGATTTCCCACTAATAGAAGGCCTCCTCTTGCAACAATGAAGTGGCATATATCAGGTTCTCCTCTTATAAGCACTTCAATTACTACAAAATTGTGATAGTCATCTCTACTTAGTATTTAGCTTTTAAAGAATCATCTATATAGGTGCTTAGGAAATCTTCTACTCCCATCTTTTTAACCTCTCTAGATAAGTCATCTCCAAGGCTTGGGGTTGTGAAAGTGGTGCAGGCACAAGTGGTGGTGGTGGTGGCAGTGGTAGAGTAGTCATAGCAGTAGCTTATCTAAGCAACTCTGCCATTTGTTGTAAGAGTGCTAGCTATGCCTAGGCAGAAGTTAGACTGGTAACACAAATAGGCACTAAAGCTTCTAAATAGGCAGGCTCCTATATGGTAGGCAGTACATGGATTTCAATAGCTTCCTCACTAGGGGGTGGCATGTGATCGCTTATCTCGACTCATTACAAAAGAAATAATTATCAACCTCAAGCAGCAAAGCAGTTTAGAACTAGAAATCAACCCTAATATACTCAAGTAAAACTTTATGCCTAAGAACACCTAAGCCTACACTGATGCCACCTAATATAACACCCATTACCCGATCCATTATCCGAATCGAATAAGAGATGTCACTTTTGAGAAGTTACCTATCCTAATACTGACTCTACCTTTGACTAAACATGACAAGGCACTATACAATGCTCGTAAGTCAAGGCTCTATGAATAGTACCTCCGAGGCTCAAAAAGTGTGCCTGAAGTACTAGGTCACCTTAATGAGGCTCGAGGTAGGGTGTACTATTAGAAAACTTTAAGAGGCTTGAAAATGATGAAAATGGCTTAAATTAAAGATTTAGTAGAACCAATAAATTATTTTATGCTATAATCTAGTAAGCTATAAACTCTGATGGATTCGTGCTGAGAATGGCCAATGATGTGTTTGGACAAACCTAAAAATACTATACCCTGAAGGTCAAACTGAGTCCATTGGTGAAGGAATTTTTGAACTCTAAGGTCATTTGCAACTTTTCCATAATTTTAGGTTTTGCACTTAAACTGAGGTAATTGGTTAACAATCTTGTTAAGGGAATTTGGTAATGAAATTTTACAAGCCTTTAAATGGGACCAATCGAGGATTTTTAAAATAAATGCAATGATTTTTGGAGGTGCGAGTGATTTTTAAAAATTCCTGAAAGTTTTTATCAAAATTGAGTAATTTCGAGACGCTTAGGTGGCATGTGGCCCTACTAATGCCACCTTAACCATTATAAAAGCCTCATGGTGATATCTAAATGTGCACTTGGCTGATACACCCCACCACCTACCCATTTTCCTTCTTTCTTCTTCCTTTCTTCCCTATGCCACTTTTACATTTAATCCACCATTTTTATGGCTTCTCAAAGCTAAAATACCCCCTAATTACCATAAAAAAAATACTTTTAATGTGTTTTGAATTAAATTTTAAAGGGATTGGAAGCCATAAAAGTCTATAATCCTTAAGGAAACTTAATAACTTACAAATGTACATCAAAGGGTGCTTGCAAACTAACTCTTAGTGTGTAAGTGTTTCCTCCCTTTTTAATTTATTTCCTAAAGGATTTTACCATTCTAAAAATTCCTATGCTCTTGGATTTATATTTAGGGACTTATAAGATTTTCTATGAATTTTTAAAAGGAAGGTGGCATGTATAGTGAATAAAGCAAAGTGAGGTGTAACTAAGTCCTTTACAAGGTTGAGGTGTGGGAGAAGTCTTCTTTGTTGAAGAGGTATGTGAATTTAAGGCATTGGAAGCATATAGGTTAGAATTTATATGTAAAAGGTGTAGAAACCTTATATGGAAATGATGGAGTTCATGGTTAAAGTGTATGTAATTGTGAATTAGGCTTGTGTTTGTACTAATTATGTATGGAATGAGTTATTTGAATGGTGATTTGATGAACAGAATGAAAGGAAGGGCTATACCCTTATTTGGCTGAATGGTGTGAGTGATATGTGTATGGTTTGATTAAGGTGAGATTGGCATGATTTCTAAGGTGTTTGATAGGGAAATGCAAGAATTGTGCAAATGTGTGGTGTAAAATAAGAGTGTTGATGTTAGGCCTTAGTTGGTCAAGAGGTTATCCTGGTTGTAGGCTAGGTGTATGGCAAGTTGACATGGCATATTCTATAGAAATTGGCTTGTTAGTGATGGCATTATAGGTGTAGATGATGAATTTGGTGAGCTTGGTTTTTGTGTGTACATGTGTGTGCTTAGTGTGGCTAAGGTATGTACAAGGCATGGCATGGCATAGTCTGCATGATTATTGCATTGTGTATGCATATGCATTCTTGAATGATATTAGGATATGTGTATCTATGCTTGAATATGGAGAAAAGCATATACATAGCCATTGGAAAGCATTGGCTGAGAGGTATGTGAGGCAAAATTTGGCATGAAAGGTAAGGTATGGCATGGCATTTGTGTATGTGTGTGATTGGCATGGCACTTTTTGGCATGATTTGTGTAATGTATATTTGGCATGAATTAGGTGAATATGCATGAGTAATAAGGCATGAAATATATGGAATTTGGGATGCCATTTAAGGTTAGAAATTAGTTAGAAAAGGATATTGGAAATAGCTTAGAATAACATGGTAAAATTGACTTTAAAATGGACTAAAATTTGTATATAAATGGCACCTTAATTTGGGACACTTTGTAATATTTATGTGAAATGAGTTAAAGCCTCTTTTAAGGCTATTTGAGTTACATAATTCAGCTTGGCTTTAAGCTTACAAAAGTGTATGGAAAGGAGTGCAAATGGCACTAAAAAATGGTAGGAAATGGACTTGATTTGGGACCTAAAATAACCTACATGAAAATGAAAAATGACCAATAACTGTCTCGTAAAATTAATTTAGGGACCTATACATGAAATAAACCTTTAACATGGACATAATTAGATTAAAATAATGGCCTAGACTAGTCTTAATATGAACTTAATTAGGCCTAAGAAAGTGACCTAAAATACCTAAAAAAATTGACTAGTAACTGTCCGGTAGGACAAAAAATGACCTGTTACTATCCAGGTCAAAATTTGACTATCAAATAAAATTCATAACTATCTATTTTTCATTCCTAAATATTATAATATGGTGATTAGTGAATAAATAAACATAAAATAAGGTCATATTGACCATTAGTTAGACACCCATTGGATGGGTTGACTGGTCAACTTAGGGATTAGCAGTTGCTAAATGATTTCTGTGATTTTTTTTGGATTTTGGGAGGTCTACAGACTGATCCCTACTATCTTTTAGAAATGTATAATATTGATAATTATCTAGATATTGGGAGGTCTCTGGACTGATCCCTGCTATCCACTAAAGGTTGCTATGATTTCTAGATATTAAGAGGTCTACGGACTAATCCTTGCAATCCATATTATGATTGGTGGTTGAGTTGATTGAGATATTAAGAGGTCTATGGGCTGATCCTTACTATCTCTTGTCTAGCATTATGAGGCTCAAGTGAGCTAATCCCTACTATTAGACTAGGCTGGTGCAGTGGTCAGGGTCTAAAATGTAGGCCACTGCATAACTTTTCAATTCCCTCTTAGTCTAGTGTCTTAGGTATAGTTTACTAGTCAAGCCTATTAAATTAAATGGAATTAATCTATAGGTTTTAATTGATGGCAATTTATTACTTGAATAATTAAATTAAAATTATTACAGTGGTATTTTGGGAATTATTGTGTAAAAATGGCATATCACCTGAATGGCGTGGATTACCTAGTATATCATCCACACACTGCATGTTGCCTGTCATAATATCATTGCATGTGAGCCATTGCATATAACATATTTTAAATGCTTTAATTCACCACTGAGTTTTATACTCAGTGTACCAGTGTTTTGTTATGCTGGTAGCAAAGATAAATAGTCTGACCTCAAAGATTGTATAATGTAGCAGCATAGTTCTTAAAGGGTATATAGAGTCTTTTCTTTTGGTTTTGTTTAGTTAGCACTCATGTAAAACACTATATGTATGGGTTTAGCATGCTTAGAAGCTACTATGTCTATATATATAAAGAGTAGATGTGATGTATATAATTAGGTCCTTTCTCTATTTAGCTTGCTTGATGTTTTGATAACTATGGGCCTAAGGCCCTATATGTTTTTTTGATGTGTGGTTAATATGTGTTGATGTTAACTGGGGGACCAGAAAGGTCCAGATGGAGGTTGAATGGTATTATTGTTTATAGAAGTATTTTTACATGTGAAAAAAATTTTGGTATGTCACCCGAATAGCCGTTGTGCTGCCTAATTTTCTATAACATGTAAAGTAGATGTAAATGGATTTTCCAAGTTTGTTATACCTTATATAAACATGTTGAAGGGTTAGTATGAGAATCTAAGGAATACTTAATAAAATTCTAGAAGAGTCTATAAGTGTTAAGGAGTTCACCTCTGGAGCAATTCCATGATGGGTGACTTGGCAGGAAGTGCATCGCTTGTCAGATTTCTTTAGGAGTTCGGTAGGGGGTGTCCTAGTTTCATAGTCTAAATCTAATGTGATTTATCCTCATTACACTCTATTTACATGAATATGGTGTCCTGAGTGCACTTATTCATTTTAATTATTAGTGATTCAAAAAAATCCCTGACTAAGTCAATTTTTACCAAAAATCTGGCAGCATAACGGCTGTCTGGGTAGAAATCCAAAAATCTCAACCTATAAAATGGACACTTTTATAATCATCTCATCTACTGCCCCTGCATAGGATCCTTCTAATCCACCCTAAGCTCTACTATCATCCCTCAATAGTAGCTTACATACAACTCAAACATGCATATATAGAACCTAACATACCATTCGTCCACTCTAACCTATTACACTTCAATTTCATATTTCTTCATTTTAATTATAGCATTTTTCATCACTTAGTTTAAACAACATTACACATCATACCATAAATAACAATTATATCTATTTAAATTCTTTAGACATATAATTCAGCCACCAATAATGCTTAGCCATCCACCATGTTTTTCCTCCATTTCTCACATCATTTAGGCATCAAATAATGTTTACATCCCATCCCTACACATTGTTTATACATATACATACAATTACATATAAACATACACATGACATACATATACACACATGCCTAATTCACATAATTTATTGAAACTCAATGCATAAACCATTAAATTTACATATTATAGCATCCAAAACACATCTAAATGGCTTTTCAAGCTTTGTCTTCTCTCTTCTTTATTACTTTCCCTTCTTTCTCTACAAACATAAACATCTTTCATCAAGAAAAATTCTATAAATTTTTGAATTAAATTCCAAGCTTAAATACATATTATGGAACTAATATCCCATCATAGAAAAATTAGAAACCCTAAAAATACTCATGACTTCTCACCTTATTCACTATTCACCCTAGGTAGAATTCTCCTCATTTAGGCCCTTTCAAGCGAACTAATATCCCATCATAGAAAAATTAGAAACCCTAAAAATACTCATGACTTCTCACCTTATTCACTATTCACCCTAGGTAGAATTCTCCTCATTTAGGCCCTTTCAAGCTTTCCTCTCACAAAATTAGATGCTAGGAAAGTGTGAAGGTTAATTTGGATTAATTAGGTGGAGGAAATTTGGTGATTTAATGGCATAATCGAAGAAAAAAATGTTAGGGTTCATAGGGAAGATGGGATCAGATGAGAAAGGGGAAAAAAGGGAGGAAGAAGGTTAGTTTAAAAGGTCTAAGGTACATTCTTATGTACAAAATGAATGGCTAGATTAGTGACACTTGTCAAATGAATGGCTAGGATTAAATCTAAGTAATTCTCTCTTTAAAAAATCATATTTAATGCTACAAATATCAAATAAATCAGCTAATTATTCCATAAATCATCAAAATTGGAATTTTAAAGGTCTCATAAAAATCATTATTAAATTCTAAGAGGAACTATTTATTTCGGGTAAAAATGTCATAAATTAATTTTGTTAAACTACTTCCCGATGTCAGAATATTCCAAAACCAATTCCATTAGCTTAGTTGGAATTTTTGACAATTTTGTTGTGCTATTTTTTGAATTTTTTGAGTTCTTTTAAAATATTTTATCATTCAATTTCAACTGAGTTACTATTCATAGGACACCGGTAAACAAACGTTACTAGCATTTTAACCCCTTAAACGGCTTCAATTTGGTCCCAAATTTCACCAATATTTATGTTATAATTAATTCTTCCATTGGCATTAGTACACCCTGGATTTTAGGAAACATTATTTGCTATTC